>VZTY01010476.1:0-10671 GCA_013400935.1 Turnix velox | reverse complement strand
AAAAAAAAAGGAAGAAGAAAAAAAGGAAGAAAAAAAAAAGGAAAAGCTATGCATGTGAAAGGGAAAACAGGGGGAGGAGGGTAAAATCACCAGGGTGAAGTACAACATGTTCAGTAGACTCCGGTCCCTTGGCCGCCTGCCCGATGACTTTCCCCAGCGGAGCTCTCCTAGCAACGGCTCCCCAGCCATTTGAATTCTTATGTATCGCTATGTCTGCCGTGATGTCACAGTTTCCATGGTTACTATCAGCTGGAGGAACAACCACCACCTCTTTTACACTGCTCAGTAACGGAGAGGGGGGGAGAAACAAAAAAAAAAAAAGCTGAAATATTTCAGGCACCTCCCCGGCTGAGCTTGGGTGCAGCACAGAGCACCAGGCTGGGATGTTTTGCTGCTGGAGCCCATCTCTTTGAGGACCCATCCACTTTCAGCTGGCCACCAGAGGCAGACACATGGTCTGCAGCAAGATTCACCCTCCCTGAAGTGTGTGCTTCGTTGTAGAAATTAAATATTGTTATTAATTAAACTCCCCATCCCACGGGCTGCCCAGCCCTTGTCTGGTTAGAGCGCGCTTGTTGAGAGGAGAACAGACAATCCATTTGTCATGTGGTGACAACTTCTGGCACCGGGGATGGAGTGTTTCAATAAGAGAAGGCTTTGATCCTATTCATAACAGGGTATTTAAATAATTGCCAACCAGGCAGAGACTTCAGGCATTATCCCAGGGAGTGTTTTCGTTATTGCAAAAGGTAAAACCGAGCCTTTGGTTCAGAAGCCAAAAAAGCAGGAGGGCTAAAGAAATGTGGTTTGAAGTTTGAAGGCTCTGCTTATGTAAAATAGACCAGAGGCCAGGAGATGGGCTGCACACAATGTCCCCTAAGAATGAGCACAGAACATGGCACAGAGCAAACAAACCCAGCACTCGCAATCTCACAGTCGATAATTGGGATTGCTGCAACTTCCAGGCTCAAGTCAGAGAGTTTCTGACAGTGCTTTGAATTTTGCAGCAGCACAAAATGCTGCACATTCTCCCGCAGAGACAACATTGTTCTCCACCATATTACACAGCCAGGGTCTTCTCACATGTTAAGTGCACAGATTTTGATAGCAAATCTTCAAAGGACAATGGGGTACCTTCTCACTCAACCAAACCACATATTTCCTGCTAGGGTTATTCTCAGCAGAGTTTATCACAAAATCATAAAGAAACTATCCTGGAAAAAAAAAAACAACCTGGTAATGAATAATCCAAAGACAAAACCCCATTTTTTGGCTAGTGTTGGACAGTGTGTGGCTCTTGCATGAGATTTTGAAGGGATGAAGTGAGATAAGCACCTTCTCTGTGTGTTTGTGTCTCTTGGGGATATTCCTCAAAAGCACATGCTGTTCACTAGCCATGCCATGAAAATCCTTTTCCCCAGGTTTCATGTCCTCCCTGGATCAACCTTGCCCCACCTCTACATGCTCTGACCACCTCTGCAGGTTGACTTTGTGGTTCTTCATGCTGCTGAGACAATCATAGACAATCATAGAATAAGTATAAACACCCACATATAAGTGTCCATATCTGACCTGGCACCTGAATTCCCCTCACAGAGGAGGAAGGGTCAGTTAATAGAGCTGAGAAGATAGTTTGCTGTCCAAGTACCCATGTGCAGATACCTGCCTTGGGTCAGCTAAACCATCTCTCAACCACTTTGGCATGAAGTGAGATTCAGCTTCCAGATACAGGCACCCCCATGTCATTTCACCCCATCCAGGTAGGGTGACATCAGGCACTTGAAATGGCACTAGAAACTTCTGGCCTATTTCCCCTCATGCATGTAGACATCTTCGTGCAGACATTACAACCTCTGAGCTGATTTCCATCTGTGTCTTCTGCAATATCTGTGGCCAGATGTCCATGTAGAGGCTGGCAGAGTGCCACTTTATGTGCCCTGCTTATTGATTCTGGTCCCCAGCTGCTGGTCCAAAACATTGTATGTCTCCTGTAAATAAATTCTTGGTCCTCTTCTCCTATCCTTTGCAGCCTTCCCTGTGATGCCCCCACACTCCAGAGCTTTCCAAGTGGCACAACTACTTATTTTAAGCAAATTCTTTCCACCATTTACTGCACAGTTTCCAAGATTACTTTTTGCCCTGCAGGCTTATCAGCTCAAAGAGCCCACAGTGTGCTGGGATTTGTGCTGGATTCCTCATATTCATTTTAGCAGTGGCCCTCATCCAGCTTCTTCAGAGCTGACCCACACATAAACTCTGCTGAAACGGAAACTCATGCAAATGTCTGCATTTTTTGCATACATTTATTATACACTGACACATCCCAGTGTGCTTACCCAGAAGCCTGACTATTCATTCAGGTTCTCTAAAGCAATAGGTAGAGCTGAACATGTAGGACTGCATCTGCCCATCTAAATTTGAGCTTCTCCTGAGATAAGAATCACCCTGTGTTCCTAGAGGTGGGGTTGAGCCTACCTCCAGAAGGAAGTGAAAATCTTAGGTGGACTGAAACTTACATGGAGAAGGCTTTTTTGGGTTTTCTGGGGAGGAGGGAGGAGACTGAAGCTGCCCACCTTTAAGTTTGTCTGGTTTCCAGCAGACCAGCCAGACAGTAACAGTTTCTCTCTGTCCTTCCTCTCTGCAGGGGATCCCTGGGAGGTTTCCGAAATAGATCCCATGCCTTTCTCGAGCTTGGAGAAGAGGAATCTGAGGGGTGACCCCATTCATGTCTATAAATATGTAAAGGGTGGGTGTCAGGAGGATGGAGCCAGCCTCTTCTCAGCGACCTCCAATGATAGGACAAGGGGCAACAGGTACAAACTGTAACACAGAAGGTTCCACAGGAATCTGAGGAAGAACTTTTTCACAGTGAGGGTGACAGAACACTGGAACAGGCTGTCCAGAGACGTTGTGGGATCTTCTTTGGTTCTTCTCAAAACCCCTCTGGATGCCTTCCTGTGTCACCTGGTCTGGGTGTTCCTGCTCTGGCAAGGGGATTGGACTAGATGATCCCTGATATTCTGTGATTCTTTGGTCCCAGATTCAATGCTTACTATGCAGGCTTTGGTGTCCTGCCTGAGCAGCCATAGTGGTGTTGTGTTGTTCCATCTCTGTACTTCCCTGCCTATGGCAGGGGGGTTGGAACTAGATGATCTCTAAGGTCCCTTCCAGTCCAAACTTGACCCAGCAGAATAGCCTCAGGTGTCCTAAACTTAAAATTTGTGTATTTTTGTCAGGAGAGTCAGGCACCCAACATCCTTCTGTCCTCCTGGAGACAGATGGATACCTCCCAAGAACAAGTCAGAGAAGGAAGATGCAGGTTTCACCTACAGAGAGAAGCATCACTGAACAGATGATTCACCTTGAGTCACTTCTAAACAGCAAGCTGGGAAACCAAGACATGATTTCTCCCAGTGCTGCCCTCACTTGCTTCATCTGAGATCCCTCACGGGCCAAGCCAGCACTAGGTGGGTGATCTTCACATGATGAGACGCACACTTGGCAAGGGCGCCGTGATTTCACGACCTCCAGAGATGACAGATCCACACATTATTCCCCCAAATGCTGGGCCACAATGCCTGCTCTCACCCCTGAGCCTTTCACATGGCCACTGGTGGTTTATTTCCCCAGGAGATAATTAGATTTGCCAGCCACCACGTGTCTGCTTCCAAGCAACGCTGCATGTGCTATTTTCAGGAGAAAATTCAGAGCAACCTACAGCAGCAGCTCAGGGTGGGATTTATTTATTTTTTTTTTTGGCAAGTGCTTTGCAACAACGCTGTAAAGTGTTTAATGTGCCATCATTTCATTTCAGTTGTTGAAAGATAAAGTTGCACATTAGGATCTCTCAGAGGCAAGGCTACTTTCTCCAAGAGGCACGTCCCACTGGAACATCTCCCCTTCTGAGGAAGGGCTGAGGGAGCTGGGCCTCTTTAGCCTGGAGAAGAGGAGACTGAGGGGTGACCTCATTAATGTTTATAAATATGGAAAGGGAGAGTTTCAAGGAGGATGGAGCCAGGGTCTTCTCAGTGACCTCCATAGACAGGGCTTGGGGCAATGAGAACAGGAATCTGAGAAAGAACTTCCTCACAGTGAGGGTGACAGCAGATCATCCAGTCAGTAACAGTTTCTCTCTTCAAGGGATCTCTGAGAGATTTCCAGAATAGATCCCATGCCTGTCTTTAGCTTAGAGAAGAGGAAACTGAGGGGTGACCCCATTCAAGTTTATAAATATGTAAAGGGTGGGTGTCAGAAGGATAGAGCCAGCCTCTTCTCAGCGACCTCCAATGATAGGACAAGGGGCAACAGGTACAAACTGTAACACAGAAGGTTCCACAGGAATCTGAGGAAGAACTTTTTCACAGTGAGGGTGACAGAACACTGGAACAGGCTGTCCAGAGACGTTGTGGGGTCTTCTTCTCTGGAGACATTCAAAACCCCTCTGGATGCCTTCTTGTGTGACCTGGTCTAGGTGTTCCTGCTCTGGCAGGGGGATTGGACTAGATGATCTCTTGAGGTCCCTTCTAATCCCTGATATTCTGTGATTCTGTGAACATCCCTGAGATGACACCCTCTGAGTATGTGTGGGAGAATGTTCCTCTGGAGCTTGGTGCCTGCCTAGAAAAAGGCTGGGCTGGCTAAAATAAGTGTGAATGTGCCCAGGTGTGCACACACCAGTGATTTTCTGAGGGAATCTCTGCAATTGCACACTTGAAGCTAATCTCTCCACGTGGGAATGACTGGCCCTGTATTCACTGTGGTCATTTGCAGAAGTCCTTATGAGGATCATATGTAGAACTGAGGTTGCTTTTGTCATCAAGGCCCATTCAGGAGGAATTAACTGTTGATGGAGAATGTGAATGAAAAAAAAACCAAGCCCAAAGTGGACATATGCACCTTCATATTCACCCAGCTGAGGGGGGGAAAAAGCCTTCCTTTGGCCTGGTTCCCTACAGAGAGCCATCAAAGGGTTCCTGAACTTTCTCTGAAATCTAATGGTGATTTTCTCCTGACACCAGCCATCTCCTCTGTCCTCATGGACAGGAACAGCAACCAGTATTGCTGTGGGCAGCAGAAATACCTCCAGCCATGACACATGGGACTGGCTGACAGAGAGTACAGCCACATGTAATCATGCTTAGCTTCTCATCTGTCTTTCTTCATGAAGACAGGGAGGTCTTCATGCCCAGCAGAAATAGTCAGTCAGGAGATAATGGCTGCAACAGAGAAGCCATCAAAGTCAGCCAGAGAGCTGGCAGTACCCCTGTTATGGTCTTTTACCAGATGCCTACCCCTCTGGCAATGCTGCAGCATGGTCTGCTGGGCTTCATGCCACCACTTCCCACCACAGCTTCTCCATCACATTTCACCACAGTTGTATCATGCTCATTGTCCTTGGTCCCCTCCATCAGTGCCCAGTGAGGGACTGTATCCCAAGCCCCTCAGGCTTCTTTTTCCATCTGGGGCATCACTGTCCCTTGACTCAGCCAGAATGAGAAGATGCTTCTTGCAAACCGGGACACATCAGGGAGAACCTGTGGCTTGCACCTCCTCATTTCTCCCTCCTCCTGCCTCTCTAGGTGGATTTGCAGCTCAACCCAGACACAGGCTGTGAAACAGGATTCCCCCACAGTTCCAGGGCATCCCTCAGACTTGCCAGTGATTTTTCACCTCAGATGGGGGCAGAAGCGTGCCCACAGGGCAGCACAGAGCTGGTACCAGCTCTACAACGGGTGTTTCAGAGCCATTCAGTCCTCCCCTGAAAGAAATGCTGTTGGCTCACGAGCCCTGGCTCCCATTGTCACCCGGTGATGAATGGGACATCAGCCTGCTGCAATAGTCTATTTGTTTTAGAGGTCAGTGTCAGACTGAAGGGTATTCTTCATCAACCAAATCAGGGAGCTTGTGCTTACGTGACCAGATTGGCAAGAGCATGAGAAGCCCCCAGTAGCTCCCATTGTCCCAAATGGGAACAGAGCTCTTTTGAAGATCTTACCCATAAATTATCTGCCACTCCCCACTCCCCTCCATCCCTGACAGCTCCCTGGCCATGATCTAATTCAAATAGCAATGCACAGGCAATGGGCTGTCAAAGGTTTGATCCTGATGGGTTTCTGCAGGAGCTCCACAGTATCTGCCATCAACCCACAGCCCTCATCTGAGGATATAATAAGCTGGGCAATGAAATTCTTCCTGTATTTCTGTTTTCTTCCCCTCCTGCCTCTAAGAATCATCTAGTCTGCTCTGACAGCCCAAAGGGAAGGGGAAAGGAGCAATCATAGAATCATAGTATAGTTTGGGTTGGAAGGGACCTTAAAGATCATCGAGTTCCAACACCCCCACTACATCAGGCTGCTCAGTGCCTTGTCCAGCCTGGCCTTAAACACCTCCAGGGATTGAGGGGGCATCCACAGCCTCTCTGGGCAACCTCTTCCAGTGTTTCACCACCCTCACTGTAAAGAATTTATTTCTTATGTCAAGTCTGAATCTACCCCCAATTGCTGGGAAGCCAGCATCAAACAGGAATAAGATCACCATCTTGTCTAAGGCTTGTTAAATGTTTTTTTAGATGTTAGATGTTAGATTTCTTTCCTGGCGATTTTGAGATTTCCATAAGAGCTACAGCATGGGAGACCCCAGGTTGAGTTGAGTTCTCCAGCCAGAACACAAGGGACTGGCTGCCAGAGAGTACAACCACATGTAATCTTGCTTAACTTCTCATCTGTCTTCCTTTATGGAGACAGGGAGATAGATCTACTTGCCAAGCATCTAAAGACTCAGCAGACTGAAGAATCTAGATCTTGATGTGCTTGTTCTTTCCCTGAGCATCCAGGTTAGGGCAGACCTGATCTAGTGCAGGTCAAGAGAGGTGATTTTACTCCTCTATTGGGCTCTGGTGAGGCCCCACCTGGAGTTAGTGTGTCCAGTTCTGGAGCCCTCAACCTAAGAAGGACATTGAGCTGTTGGAGCAGGTCCAGAGGAGGCCATGAAGGTGATCAAAGAGCTGGAGCAACTGCCTTATGAAGACAGGCTGAAGGAGTTGGGGTTGTTCAGCCTGGAGAAGAAAAGGCTCAGGGGGGACCTCAGAGTAGCTTCTCCATACCTGAAGGAGGCTACAGAAAGGCTGAGGTAGGACTTTTTAATAAGATGTGTGATGGAAGGGCTAGAAATAATGGATGTAAATTGGAAGGGGTAGATTCAGGCTAGATACAAGAAAGAAATTCTTTACAGTGAGGGTGGTGAAACACTGGAAGAGGTTGCCCAGAGAGGCTGTGGATTCCTTCTCAATCCCTGGAGGTGTTTAAGGCCAGGCTGGACAAGGCACTGAACAGCCTGATGTAGTGGGAGGTGTCCCTGCTTATGGCAGGGGAGTGGGAACTTGGTGATCTTTAAGGTCCCTTCCAACCCAAACTATTCTGTGATTCTAAGATCTTCCTGCCCACTGCAGGGAGTATGAACTCGATGACCTTTGAAGTTCCCTTCCAACTGTATGGTTCTAAGTTTCTGTGACATCCATGGTTGCAGAGCTGGTGTCATTGCAGCTTCCCTGTTTGACACAGCATCACGAAGCCATCAGAGATTTGTGCTTCACTTGCTCAGTATAATTTGTAGCTGTGTTTCTTATTAAGAAGTCAGGAATCTGTGACCTTTTGCAGTGTAGAGATCTGGAGATAACTCACCAAAATAAAGTTGTCTATAAACTCTTCAACTGCTGCGTGTGCATCACTGATAGAGGAGACCAGCAAGACTAAGTGGAAACAGTCCAGCCTGATAAGATCTGTGGCTGAGTGTGTGTGTGTTGTACAGCAGATACTCAGTGTGGGGACCATGAAAAGCATTTTTAAAAATTTTCTCACTGCATGGCTTTTGCTGCTTGTTTCATACAAGTCTTTCTGTCAAAACAACTTGGCCTGGTGGAAGTGTGATTAGATATTACACCCACTCCAGGGAAAATGTCTGCACAAGCAGAGCAGGTTTGAGTCAGCAGGAGAGGGTATAATACTAATCCTTCTGCTGCTGGTCCCCTCTTCAAGGTTCTCCAAGGCTAGCAGATGTTGTGGAGTTATCAGAAACATTTCACAAGGAAGCCTTCCTCTTCCTGTTTCTCAGCCTTATCCAAAAGCAGAAAAATGTAAATGAAAGAGGAGAAGACAAGTAAGAACTGATTTTTGTTTTGGTTTGGGTTTTTTTTTTCCCAATACAAAAAGTAGAAGAAGCAGGAGATGTGTTCAAAACAAGAAGGAAAAAATTCTTCACCCCATGTAGTGCTGGGATATAGATCTTGTCACAGGACACTCTGGATGCTAGACCTTTTTAGAGATGCAAGAAGAGATTTGAGAAGTTTATGGCACATGAATTTATGAATTTCAAAATACCACACATTGTACTATGATCCTAGAAAGGGATCCAGGTCTGGGCTGCTTATAGGGGTTTACTGGGAAAACATTGCCATACATGATTGCTCCATTTTCACATGCTTTCTTAGAATGACACTCCTGGCCATTATCAGAGACATGGGGCTTCATGCACCTACAATTGCTCTTGTGTTCTTTTCTCAACAAAAAGACATTTTGTTTGCTTCTAATGGGCTCTGAAAATGCATTTCAAATATACATATAGAGATTTTTTTTTTTTCTGAGTGCAATCCAGCTATTAACATCTACCAATGGAGACACCTAAAGCTGGCTGAGAAGAATCTTGTCATTCCTTTCCATTCCCAGTCCTGCACTTGCTGAGGTCTCCTGCAGAGTCCTGTGATATAAAAGTTCCCTTGGTTTGTGCACGTTGCTGAACAGGACTCATGCAGTGATTTTCTTCACCCCTGAGAGCTTCATGCTTGTTCAAAAGGAATGGTATGAGCTTTCTGCTGCACCTTTCCATGTCCCTGCTCTAGGTTGATCAGCCTCCAATTAGTCCAAACCATTCATGATTCTGTGAGCAACCTGGTCTAGTGGGAGGATGATCTTTAGATGGTTGGAACTAGATGATCTTTAAGGTCCCTTCCAACTCAAACCATTCCATGGTATTCCATAAAACAATATCAGATGAAGCAGTGCTGGAAGCACCCAGGAAGGAGATAGAAGTCAGGGATGCAAACAACTTCTAGGTGTGGGATTAAATTAATTCTGAAAGCATCATCTCCGAGTTCAAAACAGATGACACAAAGATGGAAGGCACAAGTAGCTGTTGCCATGAAATGCTCAGATTCCAGAAGCTTGTATGGTTCAGTCAAACCCTCAAAACCATGCTAGCAGCCATAACCCATATCAAACTACATAAGTATTTTATGATACATAACACTAATTTATTTAAAATGAGTGCTTCCAGAAGATGGGACATGTCCTTGGATCCATGCTTGTTTTTAGCAAGAACACAAAAAAACTAAAGAAAAGCAAATAATTCCAGATAGCATGTGCTGACAACATTAAATAAAGAGATAAAAAGAGGTAGAGTACCAGATAATTGCACAGACCAACAAAGGGCATGTGGCTGACTGTGCCTCACAGGGAGAATCCCACTCAGTGTATGGTCAGTTTACACCATGCTGGCAGATCAGGGATTCTTCTCTGAAATTGATGTTCACAGAATCACAGAAAGTCAGGGATTGGAAGGGACCTCAAGAAATCATCTAGTTGAATCCCTCTGGTGAAAAAGGAACACCTAGAGGAGGTCACACATGAAGGTGTCCAATTGGGTTTTGAGTGTCTCCAGGGAAGGAGACTCCACAATCTCTCTGGGCAGCCAGAGAGGTTGGTGATCATAATTTTGTAAATATGTTGGTGATCATGATTTCATAAATGATGGGAAGCTAATAATTCCCAGTGCAGAGCAATGCTCAGAAGCCAAACGTTACTCTAGGTATGTAAAAAAGGGAGAAGATCCAGGTAGTGTCTACAAGAGTGAGCATTGCCCTACCTGCAGATTACCAGGGCCAGACTGGAAATGTTCTCTTTACAGATGCTCTTTCTAAATTGCCAAGAGCTCAGGGATAAGCTCCAGTGATGACAAGTCTGGAAAAGATTTAGAAAGTTCCATCCCTTCAAGTTATCCAGAAGTGACTTGAGTCTCGGCTGCACTTTTTGTGTGTGGGGGCTGAGGCTTCTGGAAGTGAGCTGTAGAGAAAGGACTAACAGCAGCCAGCTGTGAGATAGACTTGTCAAGCAGCATTCATCTAAGTGTAGACAACTGCATCTCACTTTAGTTACTTCAGGCCCTTAAATTGCCAGTAGACATCAAGCCAAGGCAGATGATAGACTGTAGGGTAAGATTGCACTCATCCCCAAGAAGAAGGCTAAGTTGGGGCAGATGGATCCCAGCACAAAATGCCTTCTTCTCTCCTTTGAATCTAAAGGGACTCTTGAGTGATTAGCTCTGCTGTGGATGTCTACCCTGTAAACACCTAAAATGAGATGAGATGAATCCAGCCAATTCAGGCTAGAAATGATGTACACGTCTTCTGATGGTAAAGGTAATGAACCATTGCAACAACATATCTAAATACACAGCAGATTCTCCATCATCCAGGGACTTTAAATGAAGACTGAGCATGTTCTAACAGAAAATTATGCAATTCAGCCATACATTAAAAAACTGACACCATGTGGCCCTAGGCCTAACTCAACTTTTCCAGTCCTAAGATTTCAAATCAATGTAATCATAGAATAATTTGGG
>VZTY01010474.1:0-20606 GCA_013400935.1 Turnix velox | reverse complement strand
TCATATCTCTCCTCAGGTCCCCTGCTGTCCTCTCTCTCACTGCCCACCCCACAGTGTCCCCCTTTTGTCACTTCATCCCTGTCTCCTGCCACCTTGCTGTCCCCACACCGACCACCCAATGCCACCCCACTGTAGTGGGACCTCCATGGGGACCAGTGTGAGGCCATGGTGCCACACAGTGTCCCTCACCTCACTGTCCCCACTCAATGTCACTGCAGCCCAGCAGCTGCTGCCTGAGGGGGGGGATGTACAAAAATAACCCCACAAATTCCCCAAATGTCTTCTCCTTGGCTCCCCATTTAGCTTGGAGGGAGGCAAATGGCTGGCAGCTGCCTGAGGGAGGGTGGTTCCCCCCATCCTCACCATCATCCCATGAGAGAATGCCTTAAAGAAGGAGATTTTTTTTATGAAAAGAAAGAAATATGAACATTTTTGATGGTTAAAAGCAAAAAAAAATAGTGATAAGATCACCCCATCCTAGAGGGGACCATACCCCTTGATGGCCACAGGGGGGGTTTTGAGGAGCAGAATCTTGTTTCCCCTAGATGTCATCAGCTCTTTGTTCCATCAAAGCCTGTTACCAACCCAGAAGTAGCTCCAAACTTTTGGGAATGCAACATCTGGGGGGGGATTGGTGTCTCTCAGCACCTTCCTTGATGGGGGGAGAGCAGGAACCCCTCAGATGGAGACCCAGAACTGAGCAGGAGCCATAAAAGTGCCTCAATTCCCTTCCCCCCAAACCCTAAGACCATAAAAAACATGAGATGGGAGGAGGATTTAAATTAAGCCAGGGATTATAGTAATACCAGCCTGGGTGATCTGTTGGAGGGGATGGAGAACAAGAGAAGAAGAGGGGGGTGTGGCTGGTGGAGTGAAGGTCTGATGGTTTATGGTGGGACCATGGGAGCATGAGGAATATTGGGGTGATCCTCAGGTGCTCATTTGGGACACCCCATAAACACCAAGGGGGTGTTGGTACCAGCTGCAGAACCCATCCCACCACCATGGATCACTCCAAACCAGCCCAGGTCCCTGTGGCAGCCCTACCATGAGCTTCTGGAGGAAGCCTCCAAGCAGGACACTCCTCCCCCCCCCTTTTCTCCAGCAGCCATTTAATCCCATTATTAGTCATTACTTATTCATTAGAGATCTCATTTAGAACACCAAGACAGAAGGGGTGAGACATCTCCAGGATGACACAGAGCCAACAAGATGGAGGCAAGAGGAACCCTGGACCACCTCCTGTAAGGCTGGTAAACTCCAAAGCTTCAGGAGATGCTGCTTTGTAGGGCTGAGGGAAGGCAACTTGTCCCAAGGATGGTTCTGATGGTGCTCAAGGGGCCACCATGATGCCCCAAAGCTGAGCAGAGATGGTGACTTGCTCCATCTGAGCAGAGATGTGGCTGGGCAAGTGTGGCTACCAGCACCCTGAGCTGGGTGACAACCACTCTGGCATCTACAGTGGGTTGTTTTTTGGCTGAAGACCTGAGGTGACCACCAAGATGCTCTGTTCTTCACCTCCTCAGCATGAAAATAAGATGGAAAAAAAAAACCCAAAAGGCTCTTTTGTCAAGATAAAAGCAGTTCATTAAAGCAAAAATGGAGGCTGTCCATGGGAGCAGAGGAGAAGACAAGATTTATTCCCTGCTTCCCATCAGCAGGTGATGTCCAGCCACCTCCTGGGAAGTGAGACATGTGTTGCTCCAGAAGACAAATGTCAGAATAACAGATGCTTCCCCCCGGGTTCCTCCTCCTTTCTCTGAGGTTTTATTGCTGAGCAGATGTCATATGGAATGGAATATCCCTTGGGTCAGCTTGGGTCAGCTGTCCTGCTTCTGTGTGTCCCCCCACCCAAGATTTTGTCCACCCCCCCCAGGAGGACAGCCTTGATGCTGTGGAGCACTGCTCTGTGGCCACCAAAGTGTGTCACCAGCACCTTTGTGGCTGCCACCACGGAGCACAGAACATTGAGGGCTACCAGGGGAGGTGAAATGACCATCTCAACCACTGAGGGCTACCAGGGGTGACATGAACTCCATCTCAACCAGAATCAAAGTGGTACCTTGGAGAAAAATATCTTTTAGAAGTTCAAGGAGACCTCCAAGGAGAGACTAACCATGGCATGACAGGTTGCAAACAGCATCACAGCTCCTACTCCTATTCCTACTACTACTACCCCTTCCTTTCAGGCAAATATTTAGTTTTTTGGGGTGGTTTGTTGTTTTTTTTTTTTAATTTTTAATTTTTTCTGTTTTAATTTTTATTTTCTTGGCTGCTTCTCCCAGCCTCTTCTTTGGGGATAGATTGGAAAGGATTGAAACGACCTGGAAATTGGAATGACCTTGGCATTGGGGACCTTCCTTTGGAATTAGGGTGGAAGTGGGGACCCTTCTTTTGGATTTGGCAGGAGGGTTGGAACTCGATGATCTTTAAGGTCCCTTCCAACCCAAACCATTCTATGATTCTATACTACCCCATGGGTCTGCCACCCTGCTAACACAGTATGGGGTCATGCAGTGGGGAAGGGGACATGGGCACCTCTTGAAGAGGACTTTCAGGGGAGATCTAGCAAGAAGAGAAGATACAGAAGTGGAGCTCAGTGGGGAGGCTGTGGGGAGCTGCTGCTTCCCACGGTGCCTGGGAAGCCAAACCCTGGGCTCAAGGGCAAGGGAGGAACAAACTTATCTCTGCATGACCTTCCCAGGCTTGTGGGAAGAGCTGGCATCACCCAGTGCTGCAGGGAGGACACAACCTTCCCTGCCAGCCCTGGTTGCTGCTGGAGATGGGGGGGACATTGACCAGGAGCCCTGGGAAAGGGACTATGCTGGGTTCCTGGACTACCAGAGGTTTTATTCCCCTGGGTTTGGCTCCAAAGCCGTGGAGAGAGGCTGCCACACCTGAACACCCTTCCTCCTGCTTCTCACTCCCAGCTCTGGGTGTTACAGCAAACATGGGGACAATGGTGACAAGGTAAAAGTGCCCTGGTACAGCCTTGTCCCTGCTGCCAGCTCATGCCCTGATGAACTCATCATACATCTCACACTGCAGCTTTGGTTCTCCTCCAATGCCCAGCTCTGCAGCTGCTTCTCCAAGCCCTACATAGAGTCATCAAAAGATGTGGGTTGGAAGGGACCTCAAAGATCCTATTTTTCCAGCCCCTGCTCCATCAGACTCTCCCTATTAGGTCAGGTTGCTCGAAGCCCCAACCAACCTGGCCTTGGACACCTCAAGGGATCAATAACTTCTCTGTATCTGGAAGTAGCTCCAGATCATGGCATCTGCTCTGAAGCACCCTCCAGCACATTTCTTCCCCTTCTCCATTCCTTGGCCATCTCAAGTCCATGTCTCCAAGCAGTGACCACCAATCACTCTGGCATCCATTTCCTGGGGAGGGGACTAACACAGTCAGAGCAAAGCTGGGGAAGATACCCTCAGAACATCCCTCTTTGTCCTACACAGTTCAAACTGCTGCAAAGAATTGATCTGTGAGGTTTTAGTGAGCTGGGCTGAGCTGTTGCCTCCTCATTGTCCCCTCCCCACCATGGCAGTGGGATGCAGGAGCTGCATTTAGAGCCTTCCCTTGTGAGAGGAACCTCCTTGCTGGGCTGGGAGTGGTGTGGGAGAGGCAGTGAGGAGAGGAACATGCTTGAGCTGCCTTTCTGAGACACAACACAGCAAGTGGGGACCTGTCCCAGTCCCACCACAACCCTGGAGCTGGCAAGAGCCCAGCTGCATGCCACCTCTGCAGCCTCACCTCCTCTCCCATCCCCACCTCATCCCTTTGGCTGGTTATCAGGGTGACAGAGTGGCTAGCCATGATCTTACCCTGATGAGGAGACACCAGCCATGACCTTACCCTGATGCAGACCATGCAGGCAGGCTAGGACTTGGGCTGGGAGGCAGCATTTGGGAAGGATGAGTTGCAACAGGCTGATCTGCTGCCAATGACTCCTGTCTTGGTTCCTGGAAAGCCAGAGGAGTGAGTGACAGGAACCTGGTAGGAGGGAGCTTGGTCCCTGCTGCAGCAGGGCACTGCTTGGGGACACACAGCAAAGTTTCCTGGGGGCAGAGACAGGGATGGAAGTGGGGGGGACATGGTGCTTCAGCTGCTTCTTGGCAAAGAGAACACCAGAGAAGAAGGGATCTGCTTCTTCCACTGCTGTGGAGATGCTTCTGCCCCACCTGCAGGTGATTTTGGGAGGGGGTAAAGGGCTGTATTCCCATGTTGACCCCCAGCACTACACTCTGTGCACCCAGCTTGCTTCCAGTTGCCTGTGTGTGGTCAGTGGGACATTTTCTCCTACCCTGAGCCTGATCTAGACAGGTTTGGAGCTGAGACAGCACAAGGTCCCGCACCACCACCAGTGGGAACAGCCATATCCCTGGGAAGAGGACAATGACCACTGCCTTGTCTGGAGAAAGTGAGGTGGCATCACCTTCTGGGTGATAAATATTAATGAGGACACCTCCCACTACATCAGGTTGCTCAATGCCTCGTCCAACCTGGCCTTAAACACCTCCAGGGGTTGAGGGGGCATCCACAACCTCTCTGGGCACCCTGTTCCAGTGTCTCACCACCCTCACACCCTGGAGCTCCCCAGCTACTCCTCGTGGAGAAGAATAAATCTCAGAGTGGGGGCTCCACACTGGGAGCAGAGGAACAAAATGCCTTCTCATGCCATAGCCCTTTGTAATGAAGCACCAGGAGGGGAAGAAAGGCATTGAACAATGTCTCCTGTGTGAGCCAGCTGCTTCCTAAAATAAGACACTCCCCTCCACCATCAGCTGTGGACCACAAGTGATGCCACCAGACACCGGAGCTGTGTCCCCTTTGTGACCAAATGCTCCTGCAGCTCCCACCTCAGCATCACTGGAATCTGCAGAATGCAACTGGNGCTTCTGTGGGGGGATGGATGTGAGCCAAAGGATTGGCACCCTCAGGAACATGCATCACCCATGCTGCTTGGAGAGGTCATACAGTAAAGCTGGTCCCACCTGCAGCAACCTGAGCAAATATGGGAAGCTCTGAGCATGATCTCCCCAGTTTTATTTAGCCCTGGGCACAGGTGGATCTTGGCCAGGGTTCTGGAGGAGAAGGCAGGGAGCTCCAAGAGGTTCAGCACTTGGGGCTGAGCCCTGGCTGGCAAAGGATGAGTAAGTTCCTGCTGGAAAACCTGACCTCCTGGGCATGATTTGGAGCTCAACAGCAAGGGGAAGGTACTGGGTGTGCAAAGGCACACTCAGCCTTTGTATCCACAGCTCAGGGATGGTGGCTTTCCTGCCCCATGGCCATGGTGTCTGTCTGGGACAGCACTGCTTCCTGTTGAGCCTACCCCCCTGTGTCACCCAGAGTCCCCAGAGGGTTGTCTAACCTTCACCACCACATCTTCTGCCCCGTGGTGGCCTCCCAGCAGCTCCATTCCCAAAGGGCCACCGTCACCACCTCACACCACACTTTCATTTCCCCCTTTACTGCTCAGTTCTCTTCTGCTTTCTCCTTTTACAGCCAAAAATGTAACTGTCCCCATGCACGCACACACATACCCCCCCCTCACCCCTCAACAGCTCCCAGCAGAGGTTTTTTCCCTGGCAGATGATGACTGCTGCTCCCTCACCTCCCCTCTCCACCACCATGACATTTGGGGTCTGTCCTTGGCAAGGGACACCTGTAAGGGGAAGACTGACCCCAGTGACACTGAGATGGTGACACATTTCACCCTGAGGGTGTAGGAAGCCATGAGGAGGACAAGGATCCAGATGTTGGGGAGCTGCAGCATCTGCTTAGCCAAGCAGCCCATCTTTGTCTTGCTCTTGGGACAGCCCCACACCTTCCAAGAGGGTGTTTGCTTGGATGGATCATGCTGGGACTGGCAAATATCCCTCCATCTGAACCTTAGGGGTTGCCCCAGGTCCTCCTGGTCACCATCACTTCTTGGTTCTCACCACTTTTTACTTCTAGAAAGAGAGAAGTCAACTTTATCTGCAAAATCTCCCCTTGCACTGGGTCTTCCCCAGCTGCAGGGAGCAAGGGGGACACTGGGGTGCCTGGAATAGGTGCCTGCACACCCTGGCTCAGCCTTCTCCTGCAAAGGGTTAGGATTATCATCCTCCACACCAGCCTATACGGGGCCAAATCCTCTCCTGGCTGAGTCAGAGGGGATGGGATGGGAGCAGCAGTGGGGGGAGACACCCATCCCAGCCACAAGCCCTGATCTGAATTCACCCCGTGCTGCTGAACATTAGGAATCTGCCCAAATTTCTCCTGCCCATGACTGAACCTTCTCCTCTGTAGCTCCAGCCATGGCTCACCACCCAACCCAGCCCTGGGAGGAAACCACCCCAGTAGAAGCAAGAGGAGAAGCATGGATATCACCAGGAGGGGCTGACATAGAAAACCTCCCTGGTGTCCCATGAAAGAAGGTGACAAAGTGCTGCCAGGAAGACCTGACTCCTGGGGACAGCATCCTCCATGCATGGGTGGCCCCCACACTGCCAAAGCCACCACATTTCTAGAGAATAGGCATCCTGGTGTCCCACACCACAGGCAGCCATGTGCCCAGGGGTGAAAAGAGAAGGTCCAGGTCAAGGAGGGAGGGAAAATGTGGATATAAAAGACTTTTCTGTAATGGCTCTCCCCTTGCTGGCTAATCCTCTGCTGGCAACAGGGACACTTTGGGCACTTGGGTTGCAAAACAGCTTTCTCTTTATCCCCAGACCTGATAATTCAGGGTCTGGGCAATGTGTCTAATAGTTCCTTGAACACCATTCAGGCAGGAAAGGGGTGGGAGAAGCACCTGGGCTGCCCTCACTTTGGGTGGACACAGCCATACAAGCCACCAGGATGGATGGCAGGGGGTAGGAAGGTGCCCTCAGCTCTAAATGATGTTTCTGCAGCCAAAGTGGGGCTGCCAGTCTCTGGAAAGACTTCCTTGGGGCACAGACATAGGTGTGACAGCACTTAATCCCATGTCTAAACCTACATTGAGGTAATCCCAGTGAAAAAGCAACCCAAACCAATGTATCTACACTCCTGTCCTCATCTGGGATGCAGCAAGGTGGTCCCACAGGCTGGGGGGCAACTCAAGAGGACCACCAGAAGCCCTACAATTTGGGGCAACCACTGGGGAACCAGTCAATCCCATAAGATGGAGGTACCTGGTCAGTGGACACCCCCCTTGGGCAAAGTTTTTGCCTGCTGCCCGTGCAGCACAGGGTGAGGGGGAGGATTTTGTGAGCATGGAGGTGGCAGAGATGGGACACTCCTACCTTGACTTTGCAGAGGTCCAAGTGACTCAAGGAGAGATAAGCTGGCTGGTGGTTTTCCATACTCACAAAGGGCCCCACTGCAGGATGACTGAGGAAGCAGAGACACCAGGATGATGTTGGGAGCAGCCAGGGTGCCACCAAGACCCCCCCTTGTCGCCAAAAACCCTGCCAAAGAGAGAATCTCTGCCACTTTGCATTGCCATCATGAAAACTTCACTTGTTTTAGTTCATGCTGTGGCTTTTGGGGACAGGGAAAAAAGGCTCAGGCTGGCTTTACCTCTGGATTTGACCCAAGTCCCAGCCTGGGCTCATAGAGTGGCCAAGGGATTGCAAAGCCTCTCTGCAGGAGGGGGAAATGCTGAAGCAGCGAGGAGGTGCTTAACCTTTAGTGGTCTCCATGCCCTGCCTGCCTCTCCCAAGCCCAGGGCTTGCTGGTGTGACCTTTTCCACCTTCTGCTTTCCCTGAAGGGACCCTCTGCCCCTTCCTCAGCAAAGGGCTGGGGTTGCCCAAGGAGGAAAACCACCCTAAGAAGGGAAAAACCCTGCTGGGCTGCTGCCACCCCAGCTCTGGAGAAGGATTCCTGCATCTAAGATGGGGACATTAGGATCCTGTGGGACTTAGAGCCACCAATGGCATGTTCTGAGCTTCCCACTGCTGAGCCCCAGTGTAGCAGCAGCCCCCACTGGTCCCACCCCATGGAAAACCCCAAAAGCAGACAAACACCAACCTCTCCCCTTCAGCTCTTTCAATTCTGCTTTTTAAGAGGCAAAAGCAGCCCCAGCCCCACAGGCAGCACTATCTGCAGCCCTGGGCAGGCAGCGTGGGTGGAGAAAGGAGGCAGACAGGGCACCGTGTCCAGACAGGAACAGCAGCCCCGTGTTTGCCCTCCAGCTGACCAGGTTCTCTGGCCAAAAAAATGCTAATTGGCAAGTCTGCTTCCACCTTCTCCACCAACAGCCCATCTGGTGACCCTACAGGCCAAGTGGAAGGGAGGAAATCCCAGCAGAACACAAGAAACCTCAGCATAGACCTGGAGGCATCATCAGACTCTACCACCTCCTTGGAGGACACAGGGTTCTCCAGGTCTGCAAGGCAGGGCTAGGATCAGCCTGGAGGGTATCCAAGACCATGAATCCATCATTACCAAGGCTGCAAAACCCTCCTCCAAGCAAGGATGGGGGTGGGAGTTGGCTGAGGGTGAAGAAAAGGGTTGTTCCAGGCAGTGAGGGAAGAGTTCTGCTCCAAAAACCAGGTGGACAAAGCCAACAAGTGGTGGAGTTGGCTGAGGGTGAAGAAGAGGGCTGTGCCAGGCAGTGAGGGAAGAGTTCTGCTCCAAAAACCAGGTGGACAAAGCCAACAAGTGGTGGAGTTGGCTGAGGGTGAAGAAGAGGGCTGTGCCAGGCAGTGAGGAAAGAGTTCTGCTCCAAGAACCAGGTGGACAAAGCCAACGTGGCCCTATTGCCAGCAGGATGCAGGCCAGCAGCCACATTGGCAGCACAGGCACCTCCAGCCATGCAGGTGAGGAGCCAGCCCAGCTCCACAAGTGATGTTTTGGGCAGGAGGCTCAGCCTCAGGTGGTCAGGAACACCCAGGTTAACCTTTGCTTGAAGGTGCACCAAGAAACCACTATGGAAATGGGACTAGTTGTGGAACCAAGCCCAGAGTTCAGTTTTCCACCAACCATCCTTTGTCTCCCATCAAGAACTGAGCCATAGAAACACCCCAAAGCTGGAATCCTGACCCAGGGAATCATCCCACAGCTCACCCTCTGAGCAACACCAAATCACCAGCAACACCAAAACATCCCACAACTTGAACTTTCAGTGAGGAAGAAGCAACCAGCCAAAGATAGGTCATGTCATTACTTCTTTTTTTTTTATTATTTTATAAACTTCTCATTTTTTTTCCCCAAGGAAGACAAAAAACTGTGAGGCTACAGGACACCATCAGTGAAGAATATGCAAAGACAGACCCC
Organism: Turnix velox; assembly: GCA_013400935.1. Classification (NCBI taxonomy): domain Eukaryota; kingdom Metazoa; phylum Chordata; class Aves; order Charadriiformes; family Turnicidae; genus Turnix; species Turnix velox. Next base: position 11,364 of record VZTY01010474.1, on the reverse strand, counting down.
AAGGCCACAGGTCAGGCCAGAAAAGTTCTCCCACTCCCCCAGGTCTGTCTCCAGGAGCCTCCATAGCCCTTGCTCATCTCCCCACCACCTTCCAGCAAGATCAGAGCTGGCAACAGGGGTTGACTGAGCAGCAGAGACAGGACTGGGTCAGGCTATTGATGGACTTGGATGGGGGCTACCCTTTGTTACCCTCCACCTCCAAAGTTGCCATCAAGGTGGGAAGGGCAGTGGGTGAGGTGATGCAGCTGATTTCTACACATGTACATGATGTAAATTTAAAAAAACCCCACATGATTTAATTCAAAGCAAAAAAAAAAAAGAAAATAATAATTATTAAGTGGTATCTCTTCCTGTCAGGCCATCTCGCTCTAGGAAGACTTCACACATTCCTTCTCCTGCTCGATGGCTGCAAGAGAAGACAGATCCATTAGTCAACATTAGGTTTGTTTTATTTTTGGGGTGGAGACACCCTCTGGAGAAGATTGCAGAGCAACACACAGCCCCTGGCACCCAATTTTATGGTTTGACCCCGAGTGAGGTTAGCAAAGACTTCAAGATGAAGGGTGATGTGACACATGGGTGACAGCAAGTCAGACACCTTCAGCTCTCCTCATGGAAGCCATGCCCTGGGGCAACAGCTCCGAGATAAATCCCTTCACAGGCAATATTGCCACTGCCCTGGGGTGGCCATAGCCTAGATCCTCACCTCTTGAGGGGTGTGAAGGACTCAATCGTTCTAGGGTGGAGTCCAACCACCCCAAAATCACTCTAGCAGCAAGACCATCACCCAGAGACACCCCAGCCATGGTCAAAGACCTCAAATAGCTCTAGCAGCAAGACCATCACCCAGAGATACCCCTTGACTGGAGGGGTGTGAAGGACTCAATTGCTCTAGGGTGGAGCCCAACCACCCCAAAATCACTCTAGCAGCAAGACCATCACCCAGAGACACCCCAGCTATAGTCAAAGACCTCAAATGACTTTGGCAGCATGACCATAACCCAAAGACACACCAGACACACCCCAAGCGTGTGTTCAACCACCCTCCCACCTCCTCAACAAAAGCCCAGAGCCCCTCCCCGTCTCTGCACTCACTCTCCTTGGAGGGCAGCGTGTTCTTCTCCTCCGTGTTGGTTTTCTTCAGCTTCTTCTTGTCGAATTTCTCCACCTCCGACAGGTCGGGTTTGTCACACATTTTTGCCTGCCAGACCCCACCCCAAAGGGTCAGCCGAGGCTGGGGACCACCAGACAAAGGCGACCCGCCCTGCTCCGTTTCCCATCCCCATGGCAGACAATAGCGCAGCGAGGAGACACCGCCCCGGTCCCGCACCGCTCCCCGCCGCCTCCGGGCAGCCCCGCAACATCGGGGGGAGCCCCTAAAGCCCCACCCCGCTCCCCGCATCCACCGGGGGTGCCCCTCACGCCTTCACCAGCTCACGAAGCCAAAACCCAGAGGCACTTGGTGGAAAATCCCATCCCGAACCCACCGGGTGGATCGATAGTGCTGTACCTGCTACTGTCCCGCGCTACACCTCCCCTCTTCGCTGCGCTCCCAGGTGAGACTGAGGCAGCCGGCGTGGGGCGGCGCCTTATATACCCCGGCCACCGCCCATCCCCAGCGCTCATTGGCTGCCCGCTGTCCCCGCAAGGCCTGCTGGGAAATGTAGTCCGGCTGTGACCCCGCCAGCTGGCCGCAAACGGCGGGAAAACTACAGCTCCCATGATGCACCGCGGCCAGGCGGGGCGGGCGGGAGAGAGGGGCGCGGTGTGTGAGGGGAGGTGTCGCCCGCCACGGGGGGATGCGGGAACGGACACGGACATGGAGACAGACACGGACATGGAGACGGACACGGACATTCCTCCCTGGTGACAGCAAGCAGAGTAGTCATCACTGAAGCAGGTCGCCCCAGGCATCTTCAGCCTCAACATCCCCCCCAGAAGCCACCAAACTCAGTCTCAAACCCGTCCCAGATGGAGGTGACCACAGACAGAGGTGTGCTCACCACTGGCCCCCACCCCAACACCCACCCTGTTGAAGTGAAAGTTGTTTAGAAAAGGGGATAAAATGACTCTTCGGGATTAAAATTATCAGCTCTGGAGGATGCTTTGCCACCATGCTTGACCCATGGCCACCATCCCAGCTTCAAACCCTCTTAGAAGCCACAGGACTCAGTCACAAACCCACCCCAGCTGGAGGTGACCCCAACCAGGGGTGCAATAGTCACTGGTCACCCCCTCAAACACCCACCCTGCTGAGGTGAAACTTGTTTAAAAAGGAGATAAAATGGTCCTTGGGGATAAAAAAATAGCAGCTATGGAGGATGCTTTGCCACCATGCTTGACCCACAGCCAGCATGGCGTGTGTGACCCTAGGGCCACCATCCCACCTTCAAACCCTCTCCAGAAGCCACCACTTTCAGTCCCAAACCCTTCCTAGATGAAGGTGACCACAGGCAGGGTTGTGCTCATCACTGGCTCCCATCCCAACACCCACCCTACTGTTTAAAATGGGGATAAAATGGTCCTTGGGGATAAAAATGAGCAGCTATGGAGGATGCTTTGCCACCATGCTTGACCCACAGCCACCATAGTGTGGGTGATCCCAGGGCCACCATCCCAGCTTCAAACCCTCCCCAGAAGCCACCAGACTCAGTCACAAACTCACCCCAGATGGAGGTGAGCACAGGCAGAGGTGTGCTCACCACTGGCTCCCACCCTACTGAACAGAAACTTGGTTAAAAAGGGGATAAAATGGCTCTTGGAATGAAAATTAGCCATCAGACTCAGCCTCAAACCCTCTCCAGAAGGAGCTGAACTCAACCAGGGGAGCAATAGTCACTGGCCACCACCCCACCACCCACGCACCTGAGGAGAAACTTGTTNGGTGAGCACAGGCAGAGGTGTGCTCACCACTGGCTCCCACCCTACTGAACAGAAACTTGTTTAAAAAAGAGGATAAAATGACTCTTGGGGATAAAAATTATCAGCTCTGGAGGATGCTTTGGTGCCATGTTTGACCCACAGCCACCATAGTGTGGGTGACCCAAGGGCCACCATCCCAGCTTCAAACCCTCCCAGAAGCCACCAGATTCATCCTCAAACCCTCTCCAGAAGGAGCTGATCCCAACCAGGGGTGCAATAGTCAATGGCCACCAACCTGCTGAGGTGGAACTTGATTTAAAAGGGGATAAAATGGCTCTTGGGATCAAAATTAACCACCAGACTCAGCCCCAAACCCTCCCCAGAAGGAGGTGACCCCAACCAGGGGTGCAATAGTCACTGGCCACCACCCCAACACCCACCCTGCCAAGGTGGAACTTGTTTAAAAAAGGGATAAAATAGCTCTTAGGGATAAAAATCAGCAGCTATGGAGAATGCTTTGCCACCATGCTTGACCTACAGCCAACATGGCATGTGTGACACTAGGGTCACCATCCCAGCNAAGGGGATAAAATGGCTCTTGGGATCAAAATTAACCACCAGACTCATCCTCAGACCAGGGGATCAATAGCCACTGGTCACCACCCCAACACCCACCCTGCTGAGGTGGAACTTGTATAAAAAAGAGGATAAAATGACTCTTTGAAATAAAAACCTCAGAGATGTAGAGGATACTTGGCCACCACAGCCCCATGTCTTGGAGACATGGGGTCACCAAAACAGTTGGGTGGGCAAGGAGCAGCCCACTGGGCTGTGGCAAGGCAATATGGTGCAGAAAGACAGCATAGAGCATGGGGGAAAAAACCAAAAACCCTTTTTGAGGGAAAAAGATAGTGGGTTATTTATCCTTCTCTGCTGGGGTGGATAGTGGTGGTCCAGGGACAACCCAGGATGGCTGGGAGGTCTTGAAAAAGGGTCTGGTAGATGCTTAAGAGAATAGGGAGAGGGGGAAAAAAGCAGTCTGACCTTCATGGAGTGTTTTGCCAAGACCATTCCACTGGTGTCATGGTTAGCAGGGACCTGTTGTGGGGTGTTTAGGGTTGCAGCAGGGTTCACAACAACCTCCTCTTCCTCTTCCTCTTCCTCCTCCTGGCCTGCCAGCCTTGGGCTTCTCTCCAGGCTTACTGGAGATTTTGCAGAGAAAATCCCAGGCCAGCCTGAGTGTTTGCTTTAGTGTTTTGCAGCCAGAAAGCTGGCAGTTTTGGGTAGGGAGGGGTGGACTTGGTGTTCTCCAGCAGCCTGAGGAGCCAGGCACCTTCTCACTCCATCCAACATCAGGAATCTGAATCACAAAAACACCAATGGATGATGTTTTGGCAAATACCAAGGTCTAAGGCCAGGTCTTAAGATGTATCTGCTGCTCTAAGTGTGGGCTGGATGGCAAAGAATCCCCTCCTACTCACCCCAGTCCTGGTGGGGGGAGAGGAAAAGTCAAGCCCCAGTTCAGGTTGCTCTGACTGTGATCCCCATTCCCCCAACTCCTCCCAAGGCCATGTTTGAAGATTGCATTATTTAATGATAATTTTGATGTGAAATACATATTTCCTCTGTGTTTCACAGGCAGCAGCAGCAAGCCTCAGGAGAATCCTCCAAACCCACCACAAAGACATTCTTCCCCCCTCTCTCTCTTCCCCCAAGTTCATTTTTCCTGTGAAAAAAAAAAACAACCCACCACCCAGTTTCATTTTGAAAGCAGGAAATCCTTTTTTTCTTTAAACCTTCTTTATGCAAATTGCACAAGCCAAGTGTTTTATCGTGTGTTTACTCTCCTGCCTTCCTTCCCTCCCTCTTCTCCACAGACTTCTCCTTGGTGGATGCTGCACAACCTGGAGTTGGTTTTGTCCCCATCCTCCCCACACCCCACTGCTTGCACCCACCCTCTGACAAGGCACAGCCCCTGCGTTGCATCTCCTGGATGCAGCAGCACGTTGGAGATGCACAAGGTCTTTGTCTGGGCACAAAGCCACCAAGCAGGGGACAGGGAGGTCCCCTTTTCCCCTGTCATCCTACAAACCACAGCTTCAAAACCTCTCCACTCCCACCAGACAAAGTGTGAGGCTGCAGGAGAACCTTTAAAACAAATCTTACACAAAGAACAACAAAAAAAAGGAGCTTATTTTCCAGTAAAATGCTTTTTTCCCCCTCCTCTAACTGCACAACCTGTATCTTTGTGATGCCTTTAGCCATTTCTGCTTTCTATAATTTATATATATATATATTAAAAAAAAAAGCCAGGCATCAACACACAGGGGGGAAGCAAAACTAACCCTGAAATAGAAAAGGGCTGCCAGCCATTTTACAGGAGATTTAAATCTCCAACAGCACCAGGGCTCAGAGACAGCCTTACTGATGGCTATTTCCAGGAATGGTTTATTCTCTTTCTACAGGAAGGAGGATTTTCTCCATCTGATCCAAGAGGTTTTTTGTTTTACAGCCTCCTGCCCACCAGCCAGGACCTGACCTCCCTGGTGTGTTAAAAAAGGGCTCTAATTTCAATATCTGCCCATCAGCGTCCCATATAATTTATTGATTTTACTACCAAGAGAACTTCCCCTGAATCAGATTTGGAAATGATCAAAATTAGTTGTTTCATTGAGAGTGAAAGAAAGAGATTTGAGTTTTGCCATGGCTAAATTTCCTAACTACTAATTAATTAAGGTTAGTATTTCTAGCTAAGATGATGACAGCACAAAAACAACCTGGGGTGAAAGGTGCAGTTTTAACCCAAAAAGGTGTCCCTGTCTGGGGTGGGGGAAGAGAAAGCAACCCCTCAGGAATAAAATTTCCTCATTCCTAGTTTAACAGTCATTTTCTCCATCATTTTATCCCCAAAATGACCAGAATTCCCTCCCCTGAGTGGCACAAAGTGCAAGTCAGGTGGAGAAGGGAGTGCTACAAAGATCCCTAAAAACCAATCTTCATTAGCATCTATATGAGCATCAATATTAATATGCATCTCACAGGTAATGAAGCAAAGATAATTACCAGGTCTGGAAGAAACTGAGAAGAACTGCACAGAAACTCTGTTATCTTGGTTTTACTGCCTCCACTTGATAAGCAGTGGGGCTGTGCTTGCTCCCCAAGCCTACCTCTGTGATAGCAGGGCATCTTCACTCCCCCAGATTCCACAAGAGACAGCAAAGACAGTCCTTCGCTGCTCCTTGAGCACACTTTGCCTCGTTTTCCAAATTCCACAGCCCCTTGCTACACAGTTTACTTTTTTTCCAGCTCTTTTTTATCCCCAGCTTCCCATCACAACCCTTCCCCTTCCAGCAGGGCAGGAGCAGAGAGCCCCAGGAAGGCAGCCAGCAGGCTGGGGCTCTGGCACCTCACACCAGGGCTCTTTCATCCCCTGGATTTTGCTGCTCCTTGCACTTTTGAGAAGGGCTTTCTGTTAACTCTTGCAACCTTCCCAGAGACAGGAAGGCAAGCTGCTGCTTCCCTGGAGCTCACAGAAACACCCCAAGGGGGCTACAAGAAAGCTCCTGGAAGAGAAGGACTGTTTGCCAGGGCATGGAGTGATAGGATGAGGGGCAATGGTTTGAAACTAGAGCAGGGCAGGGTTAGGTTAGACACTGGGAAGTTCTTCACCCTGAAGGAGGCAAGACACTAGAACAGGATGGCCAGAGAGGTGGTGGAGACATCCAAGGCCAGGCTTGCTGAGGCTCTGAGCATCCTGATGCAGTGCAGGATGTCCCTGTCACTGCAGGGAGTTGGATTGGATGGCTTTTGAAGGTCTCTTCCAACTCTGGGATTCTACCATCTCATCTTTCTGATTTCATTTCTACTTTTCCCTATTTTCTATACACCTCAAAGGAGCATGGTTTAGTTAGAACAAGACCTAACCCTGCCTCTACCCCCTGTATTTAATTCTTCATTTGAACTCGGTAAATTATTCAGTTTTCCTTTAACCCAAACATGATGTGAAGAGATCTTCAGAACTAAAGAATACAAGGAGAAACTGGGCTAGTAAATTGGCTGCAAACAAAAGCCACTTGTACCCAAGCCTTATTTTGGGGGTTAAAGAGAGTTAAACCACATCCAAAGTTCCTTGCAAATAACATTATTCCACACTCTGCCCTGAAAGCCACTGAACTCAGAAGATGCCCATCACACCTCCACGAGGTGGCTTTGTTTTTATTCTTTTTTTCTAGTAGCATTTATAGGCAGAAACCACAAGTTTTAAATAAAAGTTTAATTCCTTCATCAGATCTTAAGTTTGAACATAAATGCTGCTGAAAAATCCTCCTGTGGCCTGGCTTTTTGGCTCTCAGGGCACAGGTAGGGTGGCAGCAGGGGCTCCAGTAGAGGAGGCAGGAATCAAGACTCTTGGCAGAGCTCAGTGCAGGATGCAAAGCAAAGAAGCAAGACACATTTTTTTTTTTCTTTTCCAGACAAACATCAATTCTTATACAAAAAAAAAGAACAACCACAAATAAAACAAAACAAAAAACCCCTACACTGTTATACAAGTGTTAATGTTGCCACAGGACAGGAATTTCAGGAAGGGAGAGAAGTCTTCAATAAAAGGCACAACTAAAAAAAATACTTCCCTAGATCTTAACCAATTTTTTTTCGGTTTGTCCCACTTACACCCCCAGCCCTCAGCCTCTCAAAGCCACGCTGGTTACTCTAGCAAGTAGTTCCAAGTTCCTTCTTTTCTCTTTTTCCCCTTCCTCCAGCTCAAAAACCAAATAAAAAAGAGGAATTGTTTATAAAAAACAAGATAATAAAACAGCATTTTACCCTAGAAGAGTCCAGGAGAGACTTAACAGTTTACCTTACGATTGTCTGGTAAATTTTCTAATTATTCAAGTTTCAGATGAGAGTTATTACATCCAGGAGCCTCAGCCAGCTCTACTTTTGGTATTTTTTTTTTCTTTCAGGCACTTTGCTGCCTGTCAGGTTGGTGTTAGATCTAAAGTTGTTTTATTTTTTGGGTTTTTTTCCAGTACAATGTATCACCAGCCTCTTCAACCCATTGCTCATGAGCAACAGACTCACTCCAAGGGCTTCTTAGGGTTTTCTAGTCCTGCAGTGCTCCTGGGTTTAAGGTCTTTTGTGAGGAGCAGCACTTTCAAGGTAAAGCAGGACACACAACCAGAACATCAGCAACTTAAGAGGACCACAAGATTGCAGGCAATAAGAGGTTAAGACAGCTGGACACAGAGCTGTTGCGTGTTGGGTCACCCCAGCATCTGAGCAGGCACTTGCTAGAAGCAATAACCACACTACTAGGGGATAAAGAGGCTCATTTTACTGGTGTACTGGGAAAAAAAGGATGAGGGATTTGCAGAGCAAGTCAAGGTGTAGCTACAGTACACAACAGCAGCCCTCTAATGGCCAGCAAGGCTCACAGTAAGCTGTGAAACTGAGGACCTACACTAGGAAACTAAAGCACACAACTACCAGGAGACCTCTGCAGAGGTGGGAGAAGAATTCTTGGCCAGGATCCACCCTCAGTCACTGCACAGAATATACTCTCCCCTTCTGTGCTGTGTAGCACACTAAAGAGCATTTCATTTCATCACCAATTAGGATGAATTCAAGTTCTTACACTCCTCTCCTTTCATAGGAGGGAACTGTAAGAGAACCACCTCCTAGGGCTTCACCTAGGGTCAAGCTTAGCCAAGATAACAAGCCTCCCCATTTGCTCTTCAAGGGTTTCCATGAGGAAATGGAGTGGTAAAACAGCCAGCAGTCTCTTGGGCTCTTGCTGCAGGATCCAGATCAACGTGTCCTAGGGAGTTCTACTTCCCAAACAATTTAGGGTACACATGCCAGATCATCTAACCCTGCCTACAGACAAACCCTTTATCCCCTCCCCACCCTCCCCCCCTCCAACCTTTTAAAATAATGGTGGCAATTAGCCATGTGTCAGTCCTGCTCTCCACAGGTCTGCAGGATTGAGTCAATGCTACTGCTGAGCTCCAAAGCACGGGGCTGCTGGTGGAGCTGGAGTGTTACTGAGATGAGATTTCACCCCCCAGCCTCCCTGTGTTGAGATTAGAGTCAGTAAACCTGACTCAAGCAGGAGGAGCTGTGGAGAGCTGCACTGGAACAGAGTCTTCTACTGAACTTTACAACGAGCTGAACAACTTTTGGTTTTTTTTTAAAAAAACAAAAAAATAAATCATACAAGCAGCAGGTGGCATCTGATGTTATAAAGGGACATGGCTGAATAGGTAGGAGACAGATTCCCCATTATGAGTCCTCCTGATGGCCTCTGCAAGGATCATTGAGATGTCAATCACCTGGAACAGAAGAAAGATGCATCAGAGATGTGAAGAAAAGACATCAAGCTTGGGAGAAGAGCCCACAAGTTAAGAAGAATTTATTTAAAGAATAAATACATCACCCAAATTGCTCAGGGAGTTTTGGGGATGCCCCCTCAATCCCTGGAGGTGTTTAAGGACAGGGTGGATGAGGCATTGAGCAACCTGGTGTAGTAGGAGATGTCCCTGCCCATGGCAGGGGGTTGGAACTAGATGATCTTTAAGATTCCTTCCAACCCAAACCATTCTATGATTCATAAAAACCTACTATTGCCTATCTTTTCTGTGTCTATTTACCTTAGAACTACCTTATTCTCCTCGTGTGGGCTGCAGAGAAAGCAGAGGAGTCTAAATAAAGATCAGATAATTTCCCTCGAGTCCCGAGGATTTACCCACACACTGAGAAAGATGAAGCAGCAGCTCAGCACTCACTCATGGTGCTGGCTCCACCTGCTGGGAAGAGGTTGGGGATGTTCTCTCGTTGGAAGTGTTTAAGGAGAGTCTGGATGAGGCACTGAGCAACCTGGTTCAGTGGAAAGTGTCCCTACCCATGGCACTAGATGATTTTTAAGGTCCTTTCCAACCCAAACCATTCTATGATCCTAAAAACCACATCTCAATAAAAACCTAGCTCTGAACTGCAGCAGCAAAAGCATCACAGTATGTGTGATCTCAGTAAAAAGCACCAAGATTGTGGCATGTTAAGGAAAATAAGTCAAATCTGCATTTAAAGTTTTCCTTCCACCAAAGGAAGAAAATTAAAAAAAACCCTCATGAGCTGCAGAGCAGACAGAGCATGAGATTTGTGGCAAATCTTTTCCACTTTTCTCAACTGTGAAGATGAGATGTCAGTGTGAGAGTGAGGTGTCAGGTGAGAGCCTGAAAAACTACCCCACTGCAATCTCTAGCTACAGCTATTTACATCCTAATTAGCAATTTAATGTTTTGCCTGCATTAACTGGAGCTTGGAAAGAAGCTGCAGCATCAGGCATCTTTTAGATGTGCCCTTTTGCAGGAATATCATCCACAAGTCCAGAACACAGCTCAAAAGCAGTATGGAATGCACTTAAAAAACTTTCAAAAGCAGCAAAAACTTCACCATAGCTTCAACCAGTTGGCTTTCCTTTTCACCAGAACCCCAAATATCTTCTCCAAATGTCTGTGTCTCATGTATCTGTGCCACCAAGAAGGAATTTAGGATGTCCTTGGCTTTCTGTATGGTATTGCAGTACCTGAAGCTTCTGGTAAAGCTGCACCTTCCAGCTATCCATTAACACAGTAAATCTTCAAGATCTGCCCAGCTCAAGTTGTAGAGCTTATTTTTTTTCCCTTCCATGAAAAAAAATCCAGTCTCAGCTTGAGAAATAAAATGCTACAGTAGTTTGCTAAGTGGAAAACCCCAAGACCCAAATTGTTCCTCTAGAGACTTGTTTTCAGACAGCAAAATAATTTTATTTATCTTTGGCAAGTATTTCAATGCTGTTACGGGATTTTTTTTGCCAACAGGAAGGACAGGCAAGTCCCTCCATGCCTCAGGAGTGAAAGGAAAGTAGATTTTCTCACCTGGATTTTAGGGCACTGCTTCATCTTGTCCTCCTGGGGTATTGTGTTTGTGACTACAACAGCCTCAAAACAGGCATTATTGATCCGAGAAATTGCTGGCCCAGAAAAGATCCCGTGAGTTAAAATGGCATAAACTTTGGTGGCTCCAGCTGACACAAGCCTACAAAGGGAGAAAAAAAACAGGATGAGAAGCTTTCAGCAAGCATTAAACTGCCATTAGTGCAGGGCACATGGTCAACAGGAGAGAAAACAATACCATAGGTGAGGGTTACAAACCTTTACAACCTTTGATTGTCCCCTCCAGCCCACTATTGATTTGGGGAAACGATTTAACAAGTACCATAAAATCCACCCCAGGCAAAGCAGGCACTGAAAACAAAAACACTGCCCTTATCCCCAGGACATTTAGGACCATAAAATCAGCTGTGATCTTTGCCCACATAAGGTAGGAGTTGTTTAATGTTATGCATGTTTAATGTGTTTCTACTGTAGGATCTTGAAAGCTATCAAAAGCTCAAAGTTTATTTTTCATAGGAACTCAGATGTATGACCTGAAGTGGATGGACCAGGCAGTGCTACCACCAGT
>VZTY01010473.1:131778-154148 GCA_013400935.1 Turnix velox | reverse complement strand
TAAGCAAAGTTCCATGGACTCTATGTCTCTAAGCAAAGCTCGCTAATGTAGAGGGGAACTCCCCCTTCCTTTCTCCCCCGCCTGTCCCTTCTGAAGAGTTTATAACCATCTATTCCAACAGACCAATCATAAGAGCTATCTCACAAGTCTCTGTGAGACCAATGACATCATACCCCTGTGTGTATGTACACATCTGCAGCTCTTCATGTTTATTCCCCATACTCCTTGCATTGAGATACAGGCATTCAAGTTGCTCCCTTACCAGTGCTGATTTAACAGCCAGAACTCCCCTTTTTAGGACTGCTGGTGACCCCTTTCTGCCCTGTGGTCCTAGTGATATCTAGGTTGTTCAATATTTCACTATTTGTGTCCTCATCAACACAAGCACCCTTCTTCTTTGCCTCAACTTCTGGCAGCTCAAAGCCCTTCCTTATTGGCAGAAGCCCAGTTCCAAACCCATCCCCCTTCAAATCTAGTTTAAAGCTCTTCTAATGAGCCCAGTTAATTTCTGTCCCAAAACCCTTTTGCTCCTCTGAGACAGGACTTACTCCTTTTCATCTACACAGACTTCATACATAACACAGCTGGGCAAATATTCCAAAGCACTCAGCTAGTTTTCAGACACCAACAAAAATTCCCCAGCAAAGACACTATGTTCTTGGAAAAAAAACAAAGACAAGAAAAGATAGCCATACCCACGTGATGGCAAAGCACAGCAGTGTCTATGTTTTATAGCTCTCATCTGCAATCCAGCACGATAGCTGCATCAAAGCTACAATATCCCCACAGCACTAGCAGAAGAGGTATTCAACACATCCAGAATTCCAGCTCTCTTTTAGAAACACCACATCTGTGCCAAAGTCCATGGGGACTATGCAAATTTATTTCAGTGGGGCAAGGATTTTGCCATGACTCTCTATAGAGAGTAGCACACTAAACACATCACGCTTTTCATATTTGTCATGATATATTACCTGTTTATTCAGGATTATGTTTTTTCAGAGAAAGGAAATACAGTTAATAAAATTAAATCCAACATAAAGTCCTTTAAAACAAGCCTAAACAAATAGCACCAAAAAGAGCAAATAAATATTAATATGCTGTGTTTTTTTCCTTCCACAACACCATGTACCACGAGCTCTTCAGTAATTTCAGTCTCCACCAATTTTGATGAAAGACTCAAGGATCTCCATATATGTGTTGATGAGTATATTGGAAAGCAAAGCATAACCCTTCATTTGTCTGAAATCCATTCCTACATCATCAAAAAATTAGCAAAAGTAAAGCGATATTCTAACTTTAGATAAGAGTATGAACAATCTTGACTTGAAAATAAATGACAAGTAATTGTATTTATTTTCAGTCAGTTGTGAATTCCCATAGCTACACTTACACAGTTGACCATGTGCAATGTTTGAGTGGATTTGTTTGGAAAGTTTTAGTGAAAAGCTTTGAAACACCCCTCTTAGAAGATATGACTCTCTTTATGTTATCTATACTTCTTGGGAGATATGTCTGGGAAGTGAATGCCCCCACCTGGGACTGTGGGCCTGGGAGACTTCAAGGACATATCTAATCATACCTGATTGATCATTGCATGTCAGGTTTACATAAATACACAAGATTATTTCTAGAACTGCCTATCTGGGCACTCTTCATCCTCTTCCCTCTGTCAAACAGACATTGGGACTAATCCCAGTAAATTATTTAAAAATGTATTATTCACAGGCATACTGTGTTCATTTTCTGTACCATTTATGAATAAAAAAACCCAGTCCGACTTCAAAGTTACAAGAGCAAATTATAAAAAGCTCAGACTGCCCTAGAGAATGGGAATATTCAGCTATACCAAACCTCTCTTTTATAGCAAAGAATATAAAGTGACTGAGAGAAACTGCAGCTATTGAGTCTTAACTGTCAATGCCCCAGCAGTGAAAATGTTCATGAATCTATTACCAGCCATAAGTTATGCTGACATACATTCCCTGGGAAAAAAACCACAAAACATTTTTAGTCCTGTTCTGGGAACAGCTTGGCCAAACATAAAGATCTGACCTAAACAAATTTCACATAATACATACATGATTTTAAAAAACTATTTCTAAGCTTTATGGTTTTTATCTTCCTTAAGGATTGGCCCAAGAATTTCATATTTGTTTCATTAGAAACTAAGTACTTTTAGCATCTATGGAAAAGGGCTATTTGGGGGAATACAGAGATAAAACTGTTTTATTTTCATGCAGTTAGAAAAGAAAGTTTCATGTTATTAGATGTGTGCAGTGTTATGAGTGGTTCCCTGCCTCTACAAAATGTGGAGTGTGAATGGAGTGAGGATGGTAGTCTCACTAACAGTTTTCTAAGTATCAAATGGTCTGTTCCTCAGAGGAACTGGGACTACACAAACAAAAGCAGAAATCACCAGGATTTGAGGTGTGCTGAGGTCTTCGAGAAGAGTGGACCTGAAGCTGTAAGTGAAGAGAAAGGAGAACGAGATCACAGAGCAGATGTGGAAGGGAAGATGAGGTTAGACAACAGATGGGAAGCAGGAGTACAGCATGGGTTATATCTGTGCCAGAAACTGCTAAGAATACAATGCTTCCAGCTATAAAGTCATATACATGTATATTTTATAGGTGATATACTATAAATACACACACATGCACTTGGAAAAATGCTTTATGAGATGTTTAAACAATACATGGGTAAGTTTTCCTTATTCCTCTGTTCCCACAGATGGGTGTTACAAAGATAAACATTTCTAAAGCAAGCTCCCACCTCCAAAACGTTTGCTTGAAAAAAACAGCAGCAAGTTCCCTCCTCGTTGTGCCTTCTGGATTTATGGAAACTAGATAGATACTCTGATGGCTATTTCGTATGCCTGCCTAAAGGAAAATTTGGTGCTGACTTAGAAAGCAAGGGAAAATTCTGAACAGCACAATAAAATGTAGAGCAAATAGTGTAGGATTTTCCAAAGACTCCATCTAGCACTTCTTAAAATGCTGTATTTTTATGTATGTCTTCAACTTAAAATAGCCCAATGTAAGAAAAAAAAAAAATTGTGCTGTAGCTATTAAAAGGCCCTAACAGTTCCCATTTCCATAACATTCTTCATCTCCCCACTACCACATCCACCACTCTTCTCTCTGCCTCTTCTGCTAGTAAAAATGTATGCAAACAGTTACGGAACAAGTGACTAGGAGATTACAAAATCCAATATTCCTGCTCCTAGTACAAATTTCCAATACACAAAACCACCCACCTATGCTATCTTACTCACTGCAGGAAACTCCACGTACTAGCTGCCACAGAATGTGTTTAAGAAGGACAAACTCGCACATCTAAACATGCTTAAACAAACATACACCACCATATACCGCACACCACTCAAGTCTAAGAGATCACTAATTTCAATCATAAGGTTCTGCTCTATCCTCAACACAATGCTTAGAAGAAATAAATAAAACTAAACACATTTTTACTATTACCTAATGTTCCAGATACTATATTTCTGCTGAAATTTCTGCACTTACTAAGCTATCAACACAACAACATAACAACACAACAACATAAACCAAATACTTCACTTTCACTACAGAATAAAACAAGAGGGAAAAGCAAACTGAATGGCATAAACTGACACTGGAGGCAGTAATGAAGGACTAAAGATAGAACACAGTGGGTACTGTGAAAGTCCATTGCCATCTTTCCTTCAGGTGAAGTATTTCACCTAATAAATGCTTCTTTTATTCTGTTGTGTGTTTTTTCTCTTCTGGATACTTCTTTGAGCAATGCCAAATAGTCCCTTGCACATGGTCTGGGGACTCATTACAGGAGTTCTGAAGAATTAAAGTTTTTTAACCTTTAAAATGAGATAGTCACAAGCTGCTATTATTGTCAAAACACTATCAGTATAAAAATAGATACATACAATCTCAGCTGAGTGCAACTTCATGCAAATTTCTCAAATCAGCAGCATGCCATTCCTCCTTTAGGTTAAACAGGAAAATAAATGAAGAAAATCAAGAAAACTGAAGATCTCTTTGAAGAATATTTTAATACTCCTTTATAAGCAGACAAAAAGGTTTTCGTATTAAATGCTTCATGAAGAAGTGTGGTCTTGGTTTCAAGCTTTCAATGAACTAAAACAATAGAGAAAATTAACAGTAGATGGAAATAAGGTTTCTTAAATGTTTTTTATTAATGCCGGAGCTCCATTTATTCTTAGAGCTACCTGCAGATCCTGTTCTGGCTAAAAAAATTAAAATTATAATCTATTCTTTTCTGTATATTTATTACATTTGTTTATATAAAAGTCTGACAAAAATAAATCTCTTGAAGGTTTTTTAATGTTGTAAAAAGTAAATTACATCCAAGAAATAACAAAAGTATGTACTTAGGGAGAGGATCTTGGAAGGGAGACAAATAAAGGACTCCTGTATCGGAACTATACTACATATCTGCAGCATGGGCTGCCATGTGTTGTTAAACTCTATTTCAATGTTATTTTCATATGTGCTTTAAGGTCCCAGATACATTTCCTAGCTGCAGGAGGACTTTATCTTTTTTTTTTTTTTTACTGAGGTTAGCAGTACACCTGTTTATTCAAGAATGGCCACCTTGACCAGCATGGAGAACAGCTTTTCTGATGGTTTTTTTCCAAAGGCAGAAACCCCAAAGGTAAATTTGTGATCATTCAACCAGCACAAAAGGGATTTCAATTAAAAAAACAATCAGTGGCTATTTCCACTTTTTCTAAACAACTGGAATTTAAGTGACATTACAAATACGACTCAGAGGAAAATAAAATATTGTGGCATATATTAATAAACTTGCATAATTGTTTAAGAAACAAAAACTTACCTTTAGAGCAACACAGAGTCTGAGCCTGCCTTGTTTAAACAATGCAAAGATGGCCAAAGAGTAATATGTGGGTTAACAGCTCTAATATTGGGTCACTGTTTGCATCCATTTTTTGTAATGAAATGAGACTGGATGATGTTGAACATCTTATTCACTCCAGTCCTCTAGTGAAGTGCATTTTTATGCAAATAGAGTTTTGTTAAACACATGTCCTGCTTACAGGGTGAACAATGTTCCCTGTCATCAAAGACCAAGGCATAAAATTCTAACATATGAAGAAATGCCAGTCATTAAGTGTTTCATGTGACCACGAATAGCTTCACAGGGTGCAGGGAGCATGCACATCAAATCCGTGACTCTTCTTTAGAGCAGCATTTGGATACATCACCCATCTGCGCGGACAGCTTTGAACAGATAAAGCAAGTGGAACAATTCAAGGATCTTCTCAGAAACAAGTTTTGATAAGTGACAGTTATGGCTATGCAGAAAACACATTAGCTAATTGACTTAATGACATTACATGTCTGAGTTTAAAAGCAGCAAACACAAACCTTTCTTCTGGTGAGCACAAATTGTTGACCTGGCTGGTAAACTACCATTGTAAATGAGTAATTCCTTGTACTGTGTACTCTTCAGGAGAGACTGATATCTTCCTTTGCCAAAGTGATTTGTATTCCTGTCCGATTCTTAAGAAATTATCACCTTGAATTGAGGATGAGGCTTCACTACCCAGGAGGGTCAGCAGTCCTTATAGAAGAACCACAAACACAGTTCTGATTTTGGCACAGTGCTGCAGACATCAATAAATGCCAGATCCCGTAACAAACAGGCAGCAAAACATGGGTTATTTGGATTTATTACTATTACTTTGCCTTGCAGCACTGTGCCCTGAGACCAAGGATTCTCAGGAGATAAGCCTGAAGACTATCTGAACACAGGAAAGGAGAGTCACCGAGATGAGAAACTATCTGAAGAAAGAAGATGGACAACTGAAGGGAAGAGAAAAGCATTATCTCGATTGAATGAACACAGACCTATGATACAGGCAGACTTCAGCTTATCCCGAGTGGCATGGCAGCAGACAAAGGTTAATTGTATCCCAAGACTCCATCCAATAACTTAACATCCAGACTGATTCTTTCATAAAGCGAAATCAAGAAGTACAAATCTCAGAGCAGCACTAGGAGAAGAATAACCAATTTTCTGGATGACACTGACTGATAATTGCTCCTGACACTTGTTATTGGCTACCAGAAGTCTTACAGCTACAGTTACTCTCTGCATCATGGCAATTCAGTGCACCTTTGAAAAAAATTAAATACTGTCATGGTAGTTTCTGGCATCCAAAAGGCTGAATTAGCAAATTTCCTTCACAGCTGGCACTTATGACAAACCACTACCCTCAAGTCCAATCAAAGTCCAATCAAAAGAACTGAATATGTGAGAAATGAGTAATTAAATTGTGAATTAAAGTGACCCCTCCAGAACTGCTGTATCCAAGCACATAGTCTGGGTCTTGTCTATCAGCTGTGGTTGGACAATTTGATATGGTGGGCCAGTAACTTTCAGGTATTTCACATTAATTTAAAAGTAAGGGGAAAAAATATGTTTTCAAATTGTTAATTATCCTTCTTTTTCAATGGATGCCCAGTATGGATCACATGTTCTCATATCCTGACTTCTTGAAACACCAAATTTCAAAATTAGCAGACACAGATATCATCAATACACCAAACAACTGATGTCAAATTTTTGTTTCTATCAGAGTGCTTGTCTTGTAATTTTGGGGAAGAAACACAGAACTATAAGTCTCAAGCTACAACATCTTTCAGATCTGAAACACCCATCCATAGCACAGCCTCTAGCATATTTTATCTCACTCATCCTCTCCGTCTCTCCTTCTCCATCTATTTTTGTTTTATGGCTAATGAATACCACACACTCAAAAGCCTTTTTTTTTTTTTTTTTTAGGTTTAATATCTCTTTTTTTGANTTTATCTCACTCATCCTCTCCGTCTCTCCTTCTCCATCTATTTTTGTTTTATGGCTAATGAATACCACACACTCAAAAGCCTTTTTTTTTTTTTTGGCAAGGTCTAATGCCTCTTTCTGTGAATACTTGTGATCAGCAGAAGTCCATGAAGCTGAGAAGACATGATTACATGTATGGCAGTTTGAGATTTCATTGTGCATCCTTTATCAAGAACGATGGGGCAGATACCTATTACATATTAAAGCCTGCATCCCTGAGATTTCCCAGGCAAAAAGCACCTGCTAATTCAGCAAACTTGGGATTCTCACACTTTCAGAGCACTTTCTATATGGTTTTGATTGAGATCTCTGCTCTACAGTGATCTCTTCACCCCAGTTGTTCTCATTTCTTGCCTGCTTGGTCTTTTAGCTGTACTTGCATCCTTGCCTCAGACTTCAACATCCTTTACTCCTTCTTTCTATTCAGACAATTCCTTTTAGCTCTATTCTTCACCCACCCGAAAAGCAGAGATACTACCTTTAATTAAAAACAAAATTACACAGACACACATCATTCCCTCAGGCACTGAGCCTACCCAGATTAATATGCACACGCACATGACCTGCAACACACCACGCTGGAGATGAGAAGGCTGGACAGGCGCAGAGAACATGGCATCCTGCCTATAAACCCTGAGACTAACATAACATCCAGTGCTGCCTCACAGCTGATCTTCCTTGTGCTTTATATGCCACAACTCTTTTTTTTGATTCTATGATTCTGATGTGGGGCCTTTCCACAAACCTCTGTCATACAGCTTCTGTGACAGCAGAGGCCCTTTCCTAACCACAGGAAGCACTCTTCTTATAAGCAATAAGATTAAAGCAAATTGCAAATAATCACACAATTGTCTAGGTTGGAAGGGACCTTTCAGATCATTGAGTCCAACAACAACCTAATTTTGAGAAGAACCATCACTGAACTATATCTCTAAGCTCTATGTCTACCTGTCTCTTAAGTATCTCCTGGGATGCTGCCTCAACCACTTCCCTGAGCAGCACATTTCAATGCTTATAACACTTTCTGTGCAAAAATTTTTTCTAATATACAGTCTAAACTGCAAAGGTTCCAAAGATTCCAAAGTTTTAAGACTAAGTTAATGCAATAAATGGTTTTGAAAAATAATGTGGATTAGTAGTATCAGGTTTAGGAACTCATAAAGTGTGACTGAACTAAGTTTCCAAGTCCTTTGCTATACAAAGAAGAGATCTTCCTTCTTGTTAAAACAGAGCAGATCTGTTACACAAATCTATCTTTCAATGAGAAGGTTCAAGGCTGCCTAAGGGTTGTTAGGCAATACCATAAAAAAGCTGTTTTTCTGGGAACATTCATTTCAAATGCACTGAGGTGTCCAATTCCTTCTTCAGTCAAGCTGCCCTGTGGTTCTGGATGCTCTGGGCACTCCATCCCAGCCTGCCGAGATCCAGGAAAGCAGCTTTGCCAAGCCCCAAACATCTGATCCTAATGACTCAGACCCCTCTCTTCACAGCCACAAGGCTGGCTCACATGCTGAGCATTTCTGAACCTCTGTATTTCCTACTTGCCTTCTAATTTATTTATTTCCACACTAAAATAAATGTTCACCTTCTCCTGATTTGTGTGCTTAACCATCTCCAGTTCAAACCCAAAGTGAAACAGACACATAAATATGCGAGCCCTGGGTCAGCTACCAAAGGATCCATCACTTTTCATTACCCAGCTTTCAGTGTGCAGAAGTGCTATTTTACGCTTGTTCTGTACTAGATGAAGAGGCAGCTGCATCACTCACAGCCTACTTCCAAGCTCCCACCCCAGCTAATTCCAGCCTTCCCCTCCCATCTCTCTCCTGTCATATATTCCTCCTCTTGTCTGATCACCACAGACCTGCCTGTTTGCCTTCTGAGTCCAAATCTTGGTGCACTAAGGAACATGTGCTTTCTTACAGTTTCCCATTCACTTGCTGCACGCTTTCCCCTTCCCTTCCGTCCCTCACAAGGCCACAGCCTGCACTCGTATCTTCTCCTCTCCTCATTTTCCCTCTCCCATGGCAACTAAGCAACCATAGTTTTTCTAGTGAATAGCCTTGCAAGCACAATACAAAGTGCCGACCATTTTGCAATCTCTTCCCCGTAATCTGGTGATAACATCTCTTAATAACATTTAAAACAGGTAGTACGAGATGCAGGATTAATGCAATAAAACAAAACAAAACAGGGATTTTATCAAAGTATCTCAGTTTCAGCGATGGTTGTTTATTGATAATTCACATTCAAAATGTACTGCTTTTCATGTGGAGGAAAATACATCCTTACCTCAATAGCCAAAATATTATTAGATAAATGAGAGATCCTCAAAGGAAAGACAGTGGCCTCAAAAATCCCACAGGAGGTATCTGGAAGAAGTGTCAGACTGTTGCACAGGTCTGAAAATGCAACCACACTCATCACCTGAGCTAAAGATTTTGCCATTGCTCTCTGTGTCCAACAGTGGAACCTGGATGGCCCAGTGACCACTTCCAGTAGCCACCCATGATGTGGCCTGAGGGTGCTCTGTGCCACTTGGATACAGGAACTACCACCAGCCTCCCAGCTCCCTCCACTCCTTGCTATGCACTGTGTAAAAACTGGTTTAATATAGCAACCAGCTTCCCACCCTTTTCCCCCTCTTCCTCGGGGAGACAAGGAGGGATATCACAGGACATCTGATACAGTAGCAGAGATGGGTTCAGACAAGGAATTCTCCTCCTGGGACACACAAATACAGCTCCCATGATGTCACCGGGAACAGCCCAAACCCTTGCCCACCACTGGATAGTGTTTTTCCCTGCTCTCTGAACACCCACCTCAGCTCATCCTTTTAGCCACATTCTATGAACTGATCATCACATTTGCACTCAACAATTTCCTCACAGTTCACCTAAAACAGAAATGCAATTTAATGCAAACAGAAATACAATTTAATGCAAACAGAAATACAATTTAATGTATATAAAATGGCTCTTTAAACTCAATTTCATTTGCCTAGGATTTTGTTTTATCAAGAGCATGATTATAATGCCTTGAATGAGGAGAAAGAAAAAATAATGCACTTATTTGAATATTACGTATTGAACTCTGATGTCCTGGATATATTGTACATCATTGGTAAGATATATATGTAATATACATGGAAATATATCTGGAAAGTAAGTTAAGATGAAAGCCTTAATGAAAAATACATTATGAGATATGGACACATGCACCATAAATTGGTTTTGAATACAACTGGGAAACACCACAGTGTTACACGGTGTAATTTGACATGTCAGTAATTTGAACAGACAGTAGTAGTATTTTTCATACTTACAAAATGTAACAAAAAATATTTTGGGAACTGATAAAAAATAGGAGGCTGATAGCCATGGAATGCAGCTCTCTGAAGGAGAAGCATCTTGGTACCAAGTGCACAATTTCACAGTATTAGTCCTTCAGACTGCTAAATTCAGGCAAACTATGGTAACAAGCAAAAATAAACCTTTCCCATCCTCTCAGTTTCCTCAGCTTTAGCCTGGAGGAAAAACTATTTTTCCTTTTCCTTCAGGGAAAGCACTTTTAATTTTCTTGTTCATTCAGTTCTTGGCCTCTGACAAAGGAGTCAAAAGGGTGGCAGTTGCTAAAGTCACTTATTGATTTCCTTGGTTAATTTATGAATGCCAGACATGCAAGGGCCTGTCTTCAAAATTTAACACCTGATATTTTACACCATGAACTAAATTGCCAGGAAGCTTTGTTCCTCTCCAACTTTCACATAATGAGCAAGTGGTCCTCACAGAAAGCTCATCAAACTTTGGCTTTCATGGAAAGCTCTCATATTTATGGCCCTTCCATTAAAGTTGTACAGGGAAGTTCCCTGTCTTTTCTACTTTAAGAAAGCTTTCTTCTGTTGTCGCCTTTGATGTCCCTTCGTCTGTTGGTACATGGGAAGGAAAGCTGTCCTTTGCACAACATGGTATAGGAAGCAGAGGGAAAAGTAAAATACACAATATGAGATCAACAGGACCATCTTCAAGGGTAATCCCATGTACAATGCATTGCACTAATTCAACAGAAGGTGACAGAAACCATTATTCATTCTGACATGGGTTTGATTTCAGAGAAATATAGGATATGCTTAAATGCAGGCAGGAAAAAGCATACTTGACCATAAATTCTGCATGGAGAGAGCTAAAAGCATCACCAAAATGGAAACCCTGTGAAAAACAGAGGACAAACCCCTCAATAACAGGAAACACATCTGTTGCTTCTCTTCTCAAGATTCTTCCCTTGCATTAACTTCATTACTTAAACTTCACCTCAAGGAAACCGCGGCTTTTTTACTTTTATCCCACATAAGATAAATACCAGGAAAGAGTCAGATCAGATTGGCTGGATGAAAGAGAGGGCAATGTCTTGTCTGTCATGTAACCAGAACTTCCTAGCTCCTTCTCCATACAGGCCACTTCAACCTCTTCACACATAGACAATCCTAGAACTTGAAGCATCCCCAACAGTAAAAGGTGAACAAACAGTTCCTGGTGCAAATTATTTTATGGTAAGTGCTACAAATAATGGTTTGAAACAAAATTTCTAAATGGAGGATGTTTTGCTTTAAGCTAATCATTTTTACTTAAAAACAAAAAGGCAAGTAAATTATGAAGAGATTTTCCTTATAAATATGAAGGCTTTTAAATTTAAAAACTGCAATCAATATCAAATAATCTAAAAACACTAATACAAGAATCATAATATGCTAGTGAGGTTCTATGTTCCTAGAATAGATTTCTCATTAAAAAATCAATATCTAATTTTCCTCTGAAGTATAAGAAAAATGTTCTGTGCATTTAATCTCAAAGAAATTTACACACTTCTTACACATACACTATCAGAATCAATTAATATAACTCTACAATCTCCACCTCTGAGTGAATACAGTCCCCTTCTATATCGAAAAAAAGCTCTTAGGCAGAAACAAAGGAAAACAAAATAGACAATTAAGATCAGGGGATACACATCACAAAGTAATTTAAAAAAATACAGAGACACTTTTGAACAGTGACAGAAATGTCGGTAGTCTTGCTCTTACTTTTCTGAGATTTACTTTCTACATAAAATGTACAGAGTAACAAATAGTTACTGAATGAATTTGAGAAAAACATGCTTCTTTCTCCAAAACAATGGACTAAGCAACGACCTATCCCACCTAAACAGACTCAACATCACTTAGGTCTTACTCCAGTTAACAGCTGTTCTTCCAGTGACAGATTCACCAAAGTTAATCAAACTCAGCACAGCCAGGAGACCACAGCAAACACAATGTTTCGCTAGCCCACAACACCAACTGGTTCAACTGTGTCAACTGTTCCCATCATATGAATGAAGGCAAAATTGTTATCAGTTTCCATCTCCTGATCGAATTCACCAGTGCACTCTGCATATTTCAGGTGATGCTCAGCAACATAATGTTGCAATTAACACAACTTGCACATGTTTCAACACAGCCTGGTTCCATATTCTTAGGCACAAAGGGCATACACATATAAAATGTCTTCTAATTCTCATTCGTAAAGTGCAAAGCCATTACACTAAGGCTCTGCAGGTGGCAACCAAGTCCAAAATCAATAGAGTTAAACTTGAATGATCTAAGGTTCTCTTATATCCTGTCCTTTCTTCTCAACTGCTTAACCTCACACACCATGCACTCCATCAACCAGCTGCCTTCCCCTTCTACATCTATAGTAAAACCACACCACCAACACAACATAAACTGTACAGCTGAAGTTTGTCATGAAATGTCAAAATTTCTGTGATAAATAACAGTACCACAGAGACTTACCACCTAAAGTAACTGAAATAGTCATAGATTCTTCATGTCCTTCTACCGCTCAAGTTTTCACATTATGTTTTTTTATCTGCATCTGCACCTGCACCATTTCATTTAATCAGTACAAAATCTAGCTGCCTCATGTCAAATGTCAAAACTATTCTAAAGTTAATACTGCAAATATGCAAAAATTCAATGAGTTTATTTTGAATTAACTTCATATAAAAGGCTAATTGAAAAGCTACTGAGTAATGAATATAAATGAAAACTGCTTTCTTTGTACCTACAAGTGCTACAGAAGTTGTGTAAAGAAAAGGCACCAGAAAGCTCAGACAACCACTATGTCTGGTTTTGCATAGGTCTTGATCCTTTTTCCAAGACCAATCAAATCTTCAAAAGAAAACAGTCATACCAACAAATCATGGCTCCAAACACAACTAAAAATACCTAATCACCCAGTTCCAAAATGCTCTTTTGTTACATAAACTGTTTCATTGTCATTTGTCTCAGAAGTCCTATTACTAATCACTTCATCTGTAGAATGCTTCCACATGATTAATACACACTGATGGCAATAGCCCACAGTTTAATCTTCAGATTGTTTGTATAGTGTAGGATTGTAGGTTTATTAAATATCTGCAAACAGAGTGATGTATCAATATAAATATTGCAAAATCCTAGTTTATTGATATGATTTTGAAAGCTTTTGCAGTATATTCAAAGACTTTAGAATTAATATCTATTTTACAAAAAAAAAACCAAAAAAACTTTGACAAAGTCTTCATGAGCACTGTCTGAAAAATTTTTGATGTTTGTTGAGCTCATGGACCACACCAGGCTTGCAGAAAGATACAGTTAAGTTTTATTAGAATTGCTGGTATGAGATGTAAACATAATTTGACATAATTTCATTGTTCGATCGAGTCAGAGTATGCAGCATTGGTAACCAAGAGAAACACCTGAGAAGACATTTCACACTTAGACCATTCAAGCATGTGAAGACTCCCATTAGCAATTCTCAGATCAAACAGAGCATTCACTATGTTTCTTGCCAGAGGAGTAGTATACTTTTTTCTTTGCATGGTAATAGTGGTACTCACACAGAAATAGCATGGTTGGGCTGTGTTGCATTCACAAGCAATGTCCTAATAAATTTCACTTAATGAAGTGAAATTTCATTCAGTCTCTCAATTAAGGAACTTAAAGTAAATAACTGTATTTTGATGCAAGATATTTAAACCACCATTCTAACTACAATTTAGTGTTCATCTAAAGCCCAAAATAAAGAGAACATTATTCTTTGGTTACATCTCAGGTTCTCAAAATCTGAAACAGTTAATTTGCCAGATCCACCACTGTCTTAATTAAAAAGCTAGATTCAATTCTGATCAAAAAGAAACTCTCAAGGGCATATGCTGCTCCTTAATGTTTCTAAGAGGGTTTAATAAATGAAAGATTGACTTAAAAATTAGGAGATTTCAAATGCTACCTGATTTTATTACAGATAGCTGAAAAAAAAAAGCATACACAGACAGACACATTTCACTGTATTCAATAACATTAACAATGCTTATCACAAGGAAAACTGCACAAAGTCCTGGTGCTGAAAGTTAAGACACACCTGATGAGAAAAAACTCAGACATGAGTGCTAAAATAGATACTCCAATCTAGAACTGTCTGGAAACAGCTATTCATTGTGCTGTATCTCTTCATGCCTCTGAAGTGGCAAAGAGTGTGAATGGTTTTGTGTGTGTCATTATTCTGAAAATTGCAACTAGCTTTTCTTGCCTCTGTAACAGTGCCAGAAAATATATTTGGAATATGGCTTTCTTGTTTAAAACTCTCTCTGGACAGAAATATCTCATATGCAATCAAATTTTGATTACTTTGGGTATAAGTACAAAGAATTACAGTGCAATCCCATCGCATTGTGAAGATTGTCTTACCTAAGTTAACTATTAAACTGATAGTGGAATTTTTTTCTGCAGCTTATTGTGAAAACCAAAAATAACTCTGACTAACATTTATTGCCTAGATTCCAAAACTGTAGGCAACACCATAAATATTGCAAAATATTTTACCCTATCTCTGAAGTATAAATGAAGGAATAAAACAACCCTAACTCTCAATGGATGCAGAGATCTGATAAACTACTTGCATCCTTACAGATGGGGCATCTTTACTGACATGGGCAAATCATACAGCTCTGATCAGGTGTAAGACATTGCATTTCCCAAAAGACAAGACCACTCTGTGTTTGTCACCGATTGCGTAAGGTTTTCTTATACATTTTATCACTACTGGGAATTAAGAGTCAAACTGTAGGCACTCAAGCTTTCTCCCCCCAAACATAATTGCATCTATTAATTAAAACTGGTGGGCCCAGGGGAGAAGACAAATGCAGTGGGCCTCAGTGGGTAGAGTGAAGGAGAAGGTAAAATTGACTAGAAATTCTAACTGCCCCTCATTATTATCAACCAAAAATAAAATTTCCATTTTATCATTTCCCACTTTCAGTAATGCCTGCCTCCCAAAAAGCATGAATATAAGGGCAACAGTATTTTAAAATAGCCTTTTCTTAAGGTATTAAGTTCAAGTCTTAAAATGCTTAGTAACTGCCTGATGAAGGAAGCCTGCTACATCTTTGTTAGCTGCTTTTCTATATCCAAGGCTGAAAAACACTCTTCACGGGAGTTTTCAAAATTAAAGGGACACTGACAAGACAGAGAATTTCAAATCTCTTTTAATGTTGTTCTCTCCCTGCTATTTTGACAAAAAAAGGAGAGCACTCTCCCCCTCTAGAGAAGAGGTCTCTTCTGCATAATTCCTGTTAAGATCTGAGTTAATAACAATTCTGTACTTTGTGAAGTTCCTGAACAGAGATCGTGTTCTTTCACCCACTCTTTGTCTTCACCCTTCTGCAGGGCACAGATAATGCCCATGAATTTGTAGACTCACAGACTTCTGAGTCAGAAAGTATTAGTGCAATGTCAGGCAAAGCTGGGCATGAAGCTTTGGAGACTTCTTGTATTGAGTGGAGAATCATGTGGGAAGACATAGGCACAGAAATAATGCCCTGGGGATTTCAGCAGAAACACTGAAACTGGGGCCAGAAAATTGCTCTGGACAAAAGTTTGCACTTCAGGCCTACAGAAATTAAAACAGGTGAAGATCTGAAGCCGATGCATAGGGATTCCCTACCATATTCTGTCATTCCTTGTCACTCCCCCACTTCTGCAGCTTTTGAGGAAATTCCTATGAATCTGCTACTGACAATCTCCTGCTCCTACCCTGATGGTGAGATGGCCCCACATAACAGTGACTGTCTCATAACTGCCTTACTACATGACTCTGTCCAGTTGTGAATTTATTTTTACTGTACATGGTAGACTCTCAGGACTACTCAGTCCACCTTCCTGCTTACAAATCACTATCAATTCTCTCACAATCTCTGCAAGTAATGAAAACATTCCTTGCAACTGAGGACACCACAGTTGTCTCCTTTGATCAGGACACCTTTCTGGACAAACCTGCTACTAAGAGTAGTGAAAACTAGAAGCCTCAAATGCTATAAATTCTTTCTGATGTGGCCACAGTATTTTGAATATCTCCAAGGACACCTCTGTGTGGATATAGTCCTGGGCTGTTGCCTTCAGATGGCCCTGCTCTGAGTAGGGAGCTGGATTAGAAAGTCTCCAGAGTCCTATCCACCATCACAGCTGTTACCCGATTCTGAGAAAATGTAGTCCTCCAGAAGTAAAATCATTTCACCATGGATTTGTACACTCAAGTGTCAGGACCAGAGCTGACACGGCACAGTGTGGATGATCCTAGGGGCTTAAACCACCCACACTTGCAGTACACAACCTGCACTCTGCTCCATCAATGAGCATGAAACATGGTGGTTCCAAATCCCTTTAAGTACAAAGGAAGAAATAAGGATGTCAAGCATTAGAGGTGAGGGCATCCTCTGTTTCTCTTGCTCCACTGCACAAAAAAGTGAGATATATGTGACCACAAGAGATGGATTCATGAGAAAATAAGCATAAGTCTGACTGAGAGAAGGGAGTCTTGGTACTGTTTATTTTATCCTTCAATTCCTTAGTGCCAAGTGCACAACCAGTTCCCTGTACTCTCAATTCCATCTTTGTCTTCTCAGTGACATTAAAGATGGGGTCCAGATCCTTCATCCTAAAGACAGGATAAAGACAGACTTCCTTATAATGGCCCTTTGACCTACTGCAAAGTAGTCCCGTTTGAACAAAAGGGATGAAGCACTACTTCTCTCCCATCTACTTTTTAGGAAGAGCAATTATTATCAGGATATTAATATTACTCAGGCTTAGAAGGTCTTGGAACCCTAATCCCTTATTCTGCCAAGGTTGGCAGCAGCTGCCATTCTGTTTTCAGCAGTATTCAATGTTTTCTGATAATGTTAGGTGTGATCCAAGTGTTAGAAAGCGAGAAGGAAACTGCCTCCAAGAAACTGGTCAAGAGCATAGGTCTCCTGGAAAACATGTTTATCTTCAGAGCTATGCAGTCACCAGTTCAGGTTGGAAGTTTCCAGGTGCACAAAGGAAACTTATGTAAGGGTTATCTTGAGATGTCTGAAACAGGTTCTCACCTAATGCAAATTACTTCAGGATTTGGCAGGCCAATATCCCTCTTGACTCTAGACACTCACAGTCTATTAAAACCAAGTTTGTGCCTCACACCAGATGGTCAAAATTGGGTGCTGGGATCAACTTGTTCCTAGTTATTAACTACCACACCCACTTGAAAATCTTGAAATATCTCTCTTATTATGTGGGACGGTTTTGAGCACCTGCCAGTCTCTGCACTGAGGTTACTCAGTTAAGACTTACAAAACTACAAAGAACTTCATATGCCTCTGAGTCAAGTTTCCCACTCTTGCCACTACATTGTAAAAACTTTTTTTACACTTACTAAATCCAATCAGAAGCATAGTAAGACCCTTTGTCCCCACTTAAATTTGCTCCAGAAAATGACAGCCATGGTAACTAGAAACTTCCTTCAAATTTCTATAAACTACTATTCCACTTTGGCTGTCCCAGTATACATCCAACTCCTGTTGGGCTGTGAGAGTCAGATGCAGAACAGAACTAGAACTCAACTGTGTTCACAGATGCCATAGTTTGCACTTGGTACTTAACTAACCCAACGAGATAAGGCACAGTTGCACATAGGCAAACTTCAGTTTAATTGCATATGCTTTTATTTCTGTGATTTGACTATGATTAAAATATGCTGTATATTAGCTGTTTTAATTTCACTTTGAGACATGTTAGCCTGAATCAACTATGTTGTTTGTGGGCATATCTACTGTTTGAATGTGCACTTGAAACTTTTAAACTCTTTTTCTTTTGAAATGGGTGAAAATTATGTTTTGTTTTTCCCTTCAACTTCATTGAAAATTTGCTCACAATTTGTTAGTCATATCAGAGTCACCTGAGGGGCAACATCTGGAAATCAGAATAGACACATCACCCACTCAACACAAGCCTCTTTCCTTTTAGATACCGGAATATCTACCATGTAAAACAGGAAAAAAATGCTTCCAAAGTAAATTAGCCTGCAAAGGAGACTATGGCACATTCTCTCGCTGTCCTAAACAAACATTCATTCATAAAAGAGCAGCAGAAGCTTAGGTCTGTAAGGCTAAGCTCCAGTTAAAAGAGTTGGTAGATCCACTAAATCTGAAACACTTAGTGGGAAACATGGAAACAAGAATGGATTAGAGTTCAGTCTACCATGGTAGAGCCTCATCTACTCAACAGACTGCTCTCCATGCTGCTGTCAAAGATACGGCAGGCAAGAAGATGAAACTCTACCAACTACAGAGAAACAAAAAGGCAAACCTCTGAAGCCCAAGGCAAGACCATTCAGCTGGGAGGGAAGAGAACCTACTTCTTATCACTCTGTATTTTAAACTTCTCTGACTCTTTTAAGAAGGACTATATTAACAGCCCTGGGAAAGCAGAAGCACTTAGCGTGAGAGCACGATGGCTCCTATGCAAGGAGTGCTCTTCCTACTGGTCTTGATACTGAGTTAGGCTCATTCTTTCGGTAGGAAGCCAAGCTGTACATAAATGTTATGGTTTATACATGTTTACATAGTTACAACTAAGTTATAATGTGATAGCACTTGTCTAGGACACAATTTCTTCAGGCTGGCAAGAGTACTGAGCTTAGGGAACTGCTTCCTAGCCATCAGGCTATTATGCCTAAGATAGCTGAAAGCAGTAACATTGTCTATGCCAAACATGTTAAGGAAGTGGAAAATAGCACTTAAAGAATTCATCACTCAGTATCAATACACATTTTAGAGGTATTGTATCAGTGTCGAGTCTTTCAGAGGATTTAAGTATACAACTACATATTTTGTGACTCCAAAACAGGCTTAGTTATAAAACAGACAGCAGCAACGCACCAGCTGAGGCACTCATGCCCTGGTCCTTTATGCCCTGGACACACAGAAACATCCAGCTTCTCAGGGACAGCATGAGCAAAGGGGCTCATGGAATGTACTCAGGGTGCTTCAGTTTCTACTTAGCACCAGGCAAGCATAGAAGTGCTTCCGTGGATTTCAGTCTTCTGTGCCATACATCAGATTCGGACTTCTCTGCAGAATATGCTTTTGGGAATACTTGGTGATGCTGCACCTATTGCAGCAGGAATGCAAAACCCATCTCCAGAGGTAAAGGCAATTTCAACTCAATTGGCTTAAAGCGCTCCTCACACCAAGGTGCATCTGTTCATAAAAAAACCAAAAGGAGGAACCTTCACAAAAGCCTTACGTCCTCTTCACCAAATGCCACACACAGCAGTTTGCAATCTGGTATTGGAAAGTTGAAGGGAGGATGAGGTCTCTGACACTGACCAGGTATACCTGGAAAAGAAAGTCCCACTGGACAGTAGAGTTTGCATCCCATTACCCTGAGGCTGTGACAAGCTCAGATAGCCCCAGTCTGTGGGTGGAAACTCAGTAGGCCAATGAACTGGCAAACACGGCAAGTTCCTGGAAACAGCAGGTGGTTTTAAATCAAAACACATGTTTCTGCCTTTCTCTACAACAAGCAGTGAGAGCATTTGGTTGTACATGGTCCTGCTCCCTGTAACAACTCCCTGCTCCTGGCTGGCATTCTGTGATGCATGCCAGTGCCACACAAACCAGCACAGAGGTTTTGGGAAAAGGCTCTCAGCTCAGAGTCAGGAACAGGCTTCAGAAGACAAAGAGGCACAAACCCAGAAGAGAAAGGCACAGCCTCTTCACTGATGACACTAAACTCTCTACTCATGGGAATCCTGCCATTTCCCTTGAATCCACAACATCATGTGAAGAATACAGCAGTTTAAACAGCAACTCTCCCTCCAGTTTTCTGCCATGAGGAGTGCTGAAAAGGCAAAGTACTAGTACTGTTTCAAAAACTTTCACTGCTATCAGGACATCCAGGCAGGAGAATTGCTGCACTCTTTGGAGGGTGATTCACTTGACAGCCTGTCTCTAGCCTCCAGTGGTCCCGGGACTGTGGGTAACCGTGCCTGCCAGACAGATCAGTGTCACTTCCACAGGATGCTGCGGGTTCACATGAGGGTGTCACAGACAGAAGCATTTCTCCACCAGGTGGTTTTAAATGAAAATTGGTGGCTGCATTGCTGAGACATTTGCATAATCAGAAAAATTTTACTGAAGATAACAGAAAGGGATGATGACAATACATGACTTTTGTAATACAGCTGTGTCATCTGGATAGCACCACTGTATATCTGTAACAAAACTCTACAAGATTATGGAAGTAAATTCTTGTCTTATAATTCCATCCTATAATGGCTACACTCTGGAAAGATGTGCCTAACTCTTGTCCCAGAAAGGAGGAAAGTGCTCAGCATAAAGAAAAGGCAAACAATCTCAGAAATTCTAGGGGCTCTCTGTAAGAGTCAAATCATAATCCATATGAAAACTATTTGCTGTGACCTAATTTTTGAAAACTAATGGTGTAGCTAAAGTGAGTATACAGGTTTGTAAGTTTCCCGATATATTTTCGAATAACTCTCTATTTAAAGAAGAAAATCTATTTTAAAATCTATTTAAAATCTCAATTTCTAAGACCAATAGAGAGTCCAGACTGTTATTCTCATTATTTGAAAGAACTGTTGTAAGGAAATAAATTTTTTACTTTGAGTACCACAAACCTTTGAAGATAATACAAAGTAATTTCAAGTAGAACTCACAAAGCACTATTTTTGACCTCTTCTAACAAGTATTTAAAGTGTCCTAAATCCATTTAGTAAAACTGCTGAAGATTCCCATAATCTCACAGAAAAGCATCAGTTCAGAATTCAGAAGTGCCAATGCAAAAGAAGAGTAGAAGAAAAAAAATGGGGGAAAAGAGTAAAATTACCCTCTATCCCATGTTTACAAGAATAGGGCTGAGAAATTACCCTCTCTACCAATAAAAATTCATTCTTGTAGTGACTGTAAGATTTATACAATTGCTCTACAACATCATCACAGAACCAGTCATCTTCTTCATGCAATAAAAGCTAAATATTGATGGGGAAGTAGCTGCTCTGGAGGACAAGAAGTGGAAGAAGGATAAATGTAGTTTAGAGCCTTTGTGCTACTCCTTTATTTTTCTTCCAATAAATAGAAACTAAGGAGGGATCCTTCACTTAGGTTTTCCCACACTGACTAACATGATGCTTTTTTCACAGAACATGTCTCATTGCAGCCACCCCACCTCCACGAGCAGCCACACCCCCAGGCATAATGAACCTCAAATTGAACTCTTCCTCCTGGCCCGAGATGCAAACACCATGCTCCTGGCCAGCTCCTCGGCAATGCACAATCCAGCCGAGTGAGCCTCGGTACCCAGTGGTTATCATCACCTCTAGTGAAAATTCAAGAGCCATGATGGGAAGGGGCAGAAACAGCAACACACTGAAAAGCTGTCCCAGCTTGGTGGGGACAGCACAGGGGCTTGGTCTCTCCATCACTCAGAGAAAAACACTGGCACCCCAATTGCTCAATGGGTATTTCCGATGCTGCCAAAAGAAATACCCAGATCACGTCACACCTCCCGAGCATCCCTCCCAAGCACAGGTGGATGCAGCCGGGGGCCAGTGAGGTAAGCACTCAGCTCCCGAGGCAGGGAGGGTCTGAGTAACGTCAGAGGTTTGCACGTATTCAAGTCACCTCTCCTGTCGTTCCCCCTTCGGACTGATCAGGCCTGACGGGTAGTCAGAAGAGGAGTAACCCTGATTCTCCTCCACAGGCCACAGCTTCAATCTGTTTATTCTCATCACTCGCAGCAGGCAATTCGGTAACGTTAGGTTTGAAGCCTCCTATTGACAGAGGAGGCTACAAAACGTGGTCACATGCGCTCCTTGGCAAGGATGTGGAAAGGAGGGAGAGGAGGGACGAGAGAGAGAAAAGGTTCAAAAGAGGCTGTGGGCACCTGGTTGCTAAACATGGCACCTGTCCACACCCCGTTCTCTTCCGCACCCCTCCAGCGGGATAAACCCACTCCCCCTCCGTCCCACCACCACGCGCGCTCGCCTCCCCTCCGGAAAGAGCGCTGTCGCTAATTGCCTTTATTTCCCCATTACGAACTCCCCGCTGCCATCGCTGCCTCCCAG
>VZTY01010473.1:88285-131495 GCA_013400935.1 Turnix velox | reverse complement strand
TCCGCAGCGCCAGCCCCGAGGAGGGGTCCCTGCGGGGTGGCCCCGGGCACCGGCCGGGCTCCCGCTGTGGCAGCGCCCGCCCGCCGGCGATGGGCGCATGAATGAGTGGCGGAATGAATGAATGACTGGCGTCTGCTTACTTGAGCATGGCCTCTTCTTTCTCTTCCTCTTCTTTCTGCCGGTCCATCACTGCCATGATAATGTTCCTTTCCTCCTCTGTCAGGTGGCTCAGGTCGGGCAGCTCCTGCATCGGGGGGGGCACCGTGGGCGGGCGAGGGCCGCGGGGCCCCACCGAAGAAGACATTTTCTCGCCGCCTCTCCCTCAACACCTTTCTACCTTCGCACGGCAAAGCCGGCCAGCCTCTCCTCCGCCCCCCTTCACAGTGTAGTCCTCCGAGCGGCAGCGGCAGCCGGCAGCTCTGTGGCAGCAGCGGAGGAGGAGGCGGAGACCCAGCCTTTCATGGTTGCTTGCATCCACCCCGGCCCGGCTGCTGCTGCCGCCGCCGCTTGGCTCCCTTTGTTTCCGCCGCTTCAGGGAGCTGGGGGGCTGCCGTGCGGCCGCCCGCAGCCCATCCTCCTGGCGGTGGGCGTGCGGTGGCGCGGAGGGCTCCCGATGGCCGCTGACGGGGCTGCGAACCGAGCGCGGGGGGGGGAGGAGGTTGCGGGGGGAGCGGGCGGTGCCGCCGCCGCTGCCGAGATGCTCCGCCGCTGCGATCCCGGCGCTGGGAAGAGGGAGGGGGGAGTTCGGTGCCGGTGAGGCGGAGTCCGAGGCTGCCGTTTGGCCCCGGGCGGAGGACAGCGGGTGGGGAGGCGGGATGCGGGCTCGCTGCGGGTGGACCACACTCGCCAGGAGAGCCCGGGGCTGCCGCCGCTCCCTGGGTTCGCCCCTGGAGCTCCAGCTGCTGCTGCTGCAGCTCCCTTTGCCTTCAGCCAGCGCTGTCACCGCCCGAGCCTCCCTTCTCTTGGGTCCCCATGCCTTAGCACTTCCTTCATGTTCTTCCTACTCCCTTATGGTGTGGTCCCCACACACTTGACATGGGCGGTGGAGAGTACATTTAACTCATCTGTCATCTCACACCTTCCTCCCAGTTGCTGTGACCCACCAAAACCGGCCATGAACAGGCAGGGTGACGGCTGTTCAGCTGGGGGAGTAGCACACAAGGAAACAAGACGTCACTTCGAGGCAGAAGTAGCTTCCCTGGTAATTTCTCATCAACCTGCTCTGGGCAGCTTGGTTTTGGGATAGCTGGTAAACAAATGCAACAGCAGTTCTCTACATGAAATCCACTGGCCCAAAACTCACACCTATAGCTATGAAAGGTCTCTCACTCACACGGGTGCCTGTCAGTGGATGAAATTTTTTAGGCTACTTAGAAATACAAAGCTTAAGCAAAAAGAAAACCACTTGCAAACAAAACCTGAACTTCCATTAACACACACTGACACTTAAGACCTCTCAGTCATGCTTCTGCTGAGGTCACAGCATGGGAACAGCTCTGGTTTCTAGAGAGATCGTCTGATGGGCACGAACCAAAGGGGGAAAAAAATCTATGCTGGCAGTGTTCAATGCCTCTTGCTGCCAAACTTACTGGGTTTTGAATAGAGAAAGGGACCAGCTTTCAGTCATCCACACTAATATCTCTCACACAAATTCTGAGAGCCATGAACCTTTATGACCCTTTGAATTACTGTGGCCATCTGCTTATGTCTCCCCAAGAGATGTTTTGCTGATAACAAAAAAACAAGCTGATAACAAAAATTAAAAAGAAAAAAAGGATCACTACTGTGACCACCAGAGCTTTTGAGTGGTAATGTCCAGGATCAGCTCACAAAGTGAAGTCTCTCAGCTCTTTCAGCACATGAAGGGAACTGAAACTTGAATGACCGACAGATGGCTCAGAAGAGATTAAAGTTGTGTTAATAAGCAAAGCACTATGAAGGGCTGGTAAATATAATAATGTCACTCTCAGTTAAAGACACAGACCCTCCACTACCTCGTGTGATGATTTGTCCCAGGGCCTGGCCACGTTATTACTGCTAGATGTAATCCTTCTAGCTAAGTACTAACAAATCAATGAAATCACTTCCCACCATCTGCAACCAGCAGGGAAGATAGCCCTCATGTTACAGGCTGATGCTAAAGAGTGTATCCATTCATCACCAACAAGCAAAAGCATGGCAGCCACATCAAAACAGAAAGAAGCAAGAGTGAAAAGAGGAGGATGCTGAGAAGAGAGAAGATATCACCATATATCTAGTGTCAGAAACAACCAAAATATGGCATGGCTATAGTAATACTAATAGTAATGCTAGACACCATGTTTATGTTGTTATATGTACCTATATTCCTTCAGAGATTTGAGGCCTGCACACGCCACTTGAAAGATGTGGTTCAAATAACCACAGGAACTAATTCACTAGAACAGTGTCCCTGGTATTGAAAAGCCACTGCTTTAAGTGCAATCTCACCAAAATATTAAAGATCTAAGACCATGAGACCTGAGTATCTCTGAGATACCTTTATGAATAAAGTGTTACATGGAGTTATGATATCCTACTTACCTTTCTGCTCATTAATTACTCACACAGCCTTGTGTATGTCTGTTGTGTTATTGTGTCAGATGCTGTGTACTGGATCAAGCACATTAATTCTTACTACTGTGTGTGTAGAACAAAATTAATACAAAGAACATGAAGGGATTTTTTTATATAGCTTCTTATATGTTAAAAAGGAAAGCAAAAAGCTTTTTGTAGATTAATGGTTAAAAAATATTGAGTGTGAACTTGCACCAAGCTGACATACTGTGACCAAAACAGTGCTTCTGAAAAGCAGAGAATCATAAAATCATTTAGTTTGGAACTGACCTCTGGAGGTCAGCTGGTCCAGTCTCCCCAGTCAAGCAAGGTCAGCTTGGGCAGGATGCCCAGGACCACATCCAGATGGCTTATGAATATTTCCAAAGATGGAGATTACACAGAAACTCTGGGTAGCCCGTGCAGTGCTCAGTTACATGCACAGGAAAAGTGTGTTCTCATGTTGAAACACCCTCTGTGTTTCAGTTTGGGCCTCTTGGCTTATCACTGGGCACCCCTGAAAAGAGCCTGACTCAGACTTGACTACATCCTCCCATCAGATACTTATTCACATGTATAAGATCCCCCTGAACCTCCTGCTCTCTAGGCTAAACAGTCCCATCTCTCAGCCTTTCCTACAATCCCTTAACTAACTTCATCGCTCTTCACTCAATGTGGTTCAGTATGTCTTTATCTTTTACTGTGGAGCCATGAACTCAACTTAGCACTCAGAATGTGGCTTCACCAATGCTGAACCGATGGGAAGGCTGACGTCTCTCAACCTTTTGGCAATGCTGTCTGTAATGCCTACGAAGTTTTAGGCACCATAGATTATTTTACATTATTTTTACACAAAGCCAGTAGAATTTACTAGAGAGAAATATATAAGAAACCATAAAAGTAAACTAATATTTTCCCAGATCTACATGAAGAGACTCAGCTCTTACCTGTCAGTACTTCAAAACTTTTGCAGTCATTTTCTGATTTGCCCACATTTGCTTTGTAAAGATGAAATACTGGCATTGTCATCCAACCATAATGCATGAAAAGCCCATTATAGTTCAATACATTATATGCCAAAGCTGGAATGATACATGAGAGCCTTGAAGAGCATTTCATTGCCTGGTTGGTAAGAATGCTCCTTGCTTAGTAACATCTGAAGTCTTGTCACTGACAGGCATCCTATTAAGTCCATTTCTCTGAAATCCTACCTAAAGAAGACTGCTGTGAGTTACAGAAATGGAATATCATTATAGCTATTGTAACACATCAGGTAAATTACTTTCTTAAGCTTGAAAAGCCAATCATTAAAATGGAATCTGTGATCTTTTCTTCTTAGTTCATAATGACAAATATCCACATATGCCCCATGCATAATAGATCATATTTCTTTATTATTCTGGACTATCCCTCAGCCTTAGGGGACTTCCCTTCTTTCCTTTATCTTCCTTTTAAATTGTTTAAAGACCCCACTCTAAATTTCTCAATTCCACCAATGCTCCCTTTTCAAGATCTTTTTGTTAGCCTACCACAAGCAGTCACGATTGTCAGTTTTCTTGCTTAAGGCAAACTGGAAGAAGAAAATTAAAACAAACCATCCAGAGGGTTTTCCTGTGGATTCCTTCCCTGGAAGAGTGGTACTCCCTCTCAGACTCATAGGAGGCTGGAGATAGTGAAAGCTGTGAAGGAGTTTTAGAATCATAGAATAGTTTGGGTTGGAAAGGACCTTAAAGATAATCTAGTTCCAACCTCCCTGCTGTAGGCAGGGTCACCTCCCACCAGATCAGGTTTCTCAGTGCATTGTCCAGCCCGGCCTTAAACACCTCCAGGGCGGGGCCATCCACAACCTCTCTGAGAAAACCGTCAGCAGTGTTTCACCACGTTCTTTCTTTTCAGTCTGAGTGAGTTCTCTCTCACTCAAGAAGTGGTGAAAGGAATATTAAAAATTTCAGAGACAGATCAAATCCACATTAAAATATCTTTTATTGGCATATGATTTTCAAGAGCAATTTTTTTGTTTTGGTGTCTGGCTCATCATTTTTCATTTCTTTGAGTTTAGAGGTACTGCAGTATTTTAAGAGAAAGAAGGTCACAGCTCACTCTGGCATGAGAAGAAATGGAAACGACCATTTTCAAGGCAGACAAAAAACACTGTCTCGAAGGGAGTTCATTTCAGGCAGGGATTTCAGGGACTCTTCTGGACAAGGTCTGTTATTATGCTTAGTTTTATAATGATTGCCTACATCCTGCAGTGATTAGAGGATTTAAAATGCTCTCAGGCAGAAGTCTCCCTCTTCTTTTAAATATATTTTATTTTTAAAAAAACAACAAAACACTTCTAAAAAACAAACTAACAGTTCCATCCACAGTAAACCTTTTTGGAGCCTGGCTTTGTATGACAGCTTTGGATTCTCTTGTGTCAAATAATTCAGCTGAGTTCACGCTTCCACCTGATCCTTCATGGGAGCACAAATGGCTGTTGATTTCCATAAGATGTGGAGAAGCTCAGTGTTGTCAGACCTCTCTGTTTTTCTGAGACTTCTTTGAAATTGGTCAGGAGATTCAGTCATTGTTTCTGGAGTCATGACAGGAAAGCAGTGTGATTGCATAGCTTGATTTCCTTAAAAAAAAAAAAAAATTAAAAAAGGGACTAGAATCCCTGTCCCACCCCCATAGGTCTCTAATTATTCCCTTTGCTCTTCTCAATTCCCTACTGTTCAGCTGTGTATTTCTGGCATGGCAGATTCTAGAAAATCATCCCATCCTTCAGGTGCAGCTTGCCAAAACCACATAAACAGGAACTGTCACCTTCCTCCTCCATAGCATGATTCTTCTGTATCTGCTGTTGCAAATCATACACCCTTTTGGGTGCAACAGTGCATTCGCAAACTTCTATCTGAATTGATTCTGTCATGAGCTGATTCTTATTGCCATCTCACTTCCCAAATGTTTGCTAATTATTTTAATGCAGTAATACAAGGTTTAACAAGGTTTTAAGTACATAATTTTCCAAAGTACTGAGATCAGTTTCTGTATTTTCTGCTTTAACTAGAAAAAAAGCACAAAAATGGTGGAACTGACACCACCCTTCACCCATTTACTTCTTTATTTTCTGGACCCTATTTTTTGAAGCCAACTGTACAGGCAGACTCAATTCCGTTCTTTGCCGGGAAACCCTGCATAAGGTGATTGCACAGAAAGACCCTGAGTTTTAGAAATCTTTTTACATCTGTCAGAAATGCTGTGAAGTGTTATGGCTCAGAGAGGAGAAAGCAAAGCCCAATACTCTTAGTCAGTAATCTGTCAGTTGGAAAAGCAATGATTCAGCTCAAGCACTGAAGTAGCAACATTTTCTATAATTATGGACTGTATCTTCTTGGAATAGGAATTTTATTGCTGCTCCAGTGTTTCTGGTGAACAGTTCTAATATAATTAATAAAGTAGCATTATAATTTGTATGTAACAGTTTCTGTAAATCTATTTGCTAACTGGATATCTTACCATCGTTCTTACTCCAAAAGAAAATCTTCAGTAATGCCTTGAATATTTTATACTATGACTGCAGCTGAGAGTGCAGTAAGGGTAAGATGCAAATGATCTAAATCACTAGATGAACAAAGTGCTTAATAAAGTGATGCTGTCTGCATCTCGAGAAGCCCTCCAACAGCTGCCACCAGCCCAGAAATACCCTTGTCCAGAGAATGCAAGAAACTCCTGCTGTTTTATCAAGCCTAATTGGCAGTAAACACCTGATCCACCAGACAGGCTGTAAAGAAGTGGTACATAAGAAGATTGCAGTAAGGGGAGGTGGTGTCATTCTCCAGAGCTGTTCCTAGGGCACAGGATGTTCTGTCTTACAGTTTCTCACAACTTCATCCCAGTCTCACACAACTCCACTCATAAATTGCCAGGTATTTGAAAAGTCATTATTAAAACAGGCACAAGATGGAACAGCCTGCCTTAAGTAGTGAGGGAAAGTTTGTGTAGTCAAAAAAGGTGAACAGACTTTAAGGCACGCAAGCCCTTTTAGATTGAAAACCAGCAAAATTCAAGCTTAGCACAGCCTGATACTTTCTTTGAACTTAACTTTATTACTTTAATCAGCCACGTAACCTGAAAGAAGAGACTGCTTAAAATAAGTGGAATAGAGAGAGTATTCATAAGAGGAGCGATACATTTGTAGAAAAGAGAAGGGAAAGAGAGAAGACAGACAGAAAGATAATTACTACCTGTGACAAAGGAAGTTGTCAGATGAGAGATGGGAACAACTAGATGTCATAAAACCAATATGAGTACTGAGTAAATTACTTTAAATGAAATGCAGTTTCATCAAAATGAAAGCATTCATCGGAAATGTGTCAGCATCTACTGCATCGTTTAACTGAAGAAAAAACATTTTGTTGCTGTGCTTTACAATGTATTCATTTTGATCATTTTCTTTGGTTCATTTTGTTTGAACTTTATATTGTAATAAAGTCTTGAAAGAGCAATTGCTGATTAAAAAAAAAGTGACATATACATTGTATTTAAGAAATTAAATACTTCAGTGAAAGAGGCACAGCTGTATTAAAGAGAAAGTATTAAAAACAAACTTCTGAGAATCACAAAACAACATTTTGGACAATAATTGTTTTGCCAATAGTTCAGATTTTTACTGTTTCAAGTTAGTATTCTCAAGAAAAAAAACAAAATCTTCACACCTGAGATAACCCTGTTCTCAGCCAGCTGTGCCATCTTTGTAACTGGAGAAGCTGAGGCACAGACTGACTGCAGAAAGTTGAAACACAGACTGAGTAAGTGACATTACTCAAGTCATCAAATGAGTCACTGGAAATGGAGAAAACAGTAAAGGGACACATCCAGTTCCTGTGGTCTAACTACTCATTTGCCTCCTGCATTTTAGGGTGTTCTTACAATCAAGCTGAATGATCCAAGTAGCTACTTCCCTTCCTTTTCCCTTAGCTGCTGTACTCTGAGTCACAGCAAAGACTGCGTGCTTGAATTCCACAGCAATCTAGAGTAAAACAGGTGAGTTTAAACAGCTCATTTAAAATACTTGTTTCAATATCTGGAAACCATCTTTTTCCTTTTCTATTTCAAAATGGTATTTTTGATACCTAAAAGTTGCAAAGTTGTATTCTTACTTATGAGTTAACTATCTCTCTTTTATGTATTCAGTCCTCTCTACTTGTTCTGAGTCTCCAGGTAAAAGTCTATTTTTTTATGCATAAGGAAGCACCAAACTGGAAAGAGAGAGTGCATTTAGAACTATGGCACCTAAATTGATGTGTTCCAGTTGGGAGGTTTCCTCTGAATAATCATGTTTCAACATTCTAACAGTACCATAGAAATTTATATAAAGTTCAATGTTTCCTAAGTGAAAAACTTATGAAGAATTTTGAAGTAAATAACTCACTGATTCCTGGAGATTGTGTTTCTAAAACTGTTACCCAGTGGTCTCCAATAGTCATTTTGTTGACAAAGATATTATCAGATTACTTTACAAGTCAGCTGTAAAAGCTGTAAGGCTAAAAGAAAAGATGAAGCTCTATGTAGGTGTATGAGATTGGGTACTTAACTCCTAAAGGAGAGGACTGGCATCTGAGATTCAACTTGAAAAGGGATATCTATGTAACTGCAGTTTTGTGTTAAAAATAGAATCAGAATTATATTGGTTGAAACACTTTTTGTGGTTACAGCATAATTAGAGAAGAAGATTTTTACAAGTATAAGAATGTCTTCAGTTACAGTCAATATTGTTGCCCTCTGGGCTAAAGACAAAATCAAAGTGCCAGAATAGAAGATTAACAGGATGAGGAAAATGGAGTAGAATTAATGAATGTGCAGTGAAGGTGAAAGAATTCAGGCTCAGAAGAGTAGAAGAGAAACAGAAGATGGAGCGCAGATGTTGATATTGGTTGAGTTAGAGAAGCAGGCTTCAGAGTCAAAACACAATAGCATAAACTCCACTGCAGTCCTGAAAATAAAGAAACTGGATCAAAAACTACTGATGATGTGATTAAGCAACTACCAATTGCAGCTGGTTTTCTTTCTCATTTCGTCCTGGTGGAAGAAAGATAGCCAGTGGGATGTCTTCATAGTAGTGTACAAAATATAAGGGGATGAGAAAAGTGCACTGTGTTACTGTTACACTATAATTCCAATTTTAGTTAAAGCTCAGGATCAAATTTATTTAACAAAGCTTAGCAAGTAGCACAGAAGATAGATTGAAATGCCAGACCAAAAGGACCCTACAATGAGACTGCTACTACCAGCCTCCTGACCAGAAGCTGAGACAGGCTGAGTTAAGCTGTAAGAAGTTGGAGAATTGGTAAGGATAGAAAGTGTTGGGTCACTTCAGTTACCTCCGTGTAGAAGAAGGAATCTTCACACAGGGTCATAAACCACAGGTGAAATTTCAATGACTTTTTCATGGATCAATTGGCTAGCAACCCCATGAGAGGAAATGCAGCCCTTGACAAGATAATGACGAAGATCTGTCTCAAAATTTCCTCTGGAAGTACAGTTCTGTAACAATAACTGTTACTCACATCCAGAAACCACAGCACAAAGTAAAAAAGGAAAAGATAAAAACTTCACCACAGTTAGGACATCAGCTGGGCAACAAAAAATTAAGTTACAGGTGGTGGAGAGGCCGAAGGACACCAGTATTAGGAGAGGCCTAAAAATGGTCATAAAGCAATGATGAAACCAGGTTGTTAGAATTAAGAAAGCATCCTTTAAAGAACTGATGTTTTATTCAAACAAAATGAAAAGGATCATGAATTTTGGTTGATGGAATGTGAAAATGTAATCAAGCAGACTGAAAAAGAATCAAAGAAGTAACTTCCTAAAGGATCTAAAATTCTTCTTTTAGGACATGAGGAGCAAAATCTCTGGCAAGCATTATGTAGTGCTTCCTTAAGTGGAGCAGAAAAGGAGCAATCAAGAGAGGGCAAGACCATTGCAGACTAGCTAAATAGATCATTGGCTTCCAGGTTCATTTTGGAAAAGATGAAAGATTACAAGATAAGCATCTTTTTTAAAGGGAACTCAGTGAACTATGTATCTGTAAATTGAAGCTATTTTGGAATGGATTATGATTCAAAGAAATAGAATGAAAAGTCACAAATGCAAACCACCAGGGACAA
This sequence comes from Turnix velox, assembly GCA_013400935.1. Taxonomy (NCBI): domain Eukaryota; kingdom Metazoa; phylum Chordata; class Aves; order Charadriiformes; family Turnicidae; genus Turnix; species Turnix velox. The sequence continues at coordinate 121,770 of VZTY01010473.1, read as the reverse complement.
GTGTTATTCACCTAAAAACTTAAAGAAGAAATAGGTGAATTACTAATGACAATGTATATTCACATCAATGATAACTATGATTTTGAAAAAAAGATCATTGTAAGCATTGCAAACCTTTCGGAGTTCTCTGAAGTGGTCAACAAGTATGTGGCTTGTGTGATCGTGTTGATATAATTTCCTGGGATTGGTTCCAATAAGACCTTGACAATATCCTTCAAGAAAGAATATTGAACAGCCATGAAATAACAGGAAAAATCCTTACTAATTCCTGAATAGAACTGTTTGAAATTTAGGTTTGAATGGACTTCTGGACACAGTCCAACCTCTTGCTAAAAATAATGTCAGTTTACACCTTCTATAAGGTGGCTCGGTGTCATGAACAGTCAAGTCTGGAATCCTGGAGAATAGAACTCCCACTGGCTCTTTGGTTGTCTTGGTGCAGAATGGAGAACATATTTATTATTTCTAATTGGAATTTCCATCTCAACTCATATGCATTGCCTCTTCTCTTTCAATGTTAATCTATCAATGTTCCCTGTGTTCTTTGTAATCTCCTCTGAAGAAGCCAAACAAAGCTGCTCAAGCTGAACAAACACAGCTAGAAATAAAACACAATAGGAACTCAGTCAAAATTTTCAGTACAGGAAGAGGAGTTTGACAGAATTCCATGCTGGGACGCATAGCCACAAATGACCTGAAAAAGAGGATGAGAAGTGAGGTTTTAAAGTTTTATGACAATTCAATGTAATGTAATGTTATCAATGTAATAAGTACAAGACTTGAGCATATAGTCGCTGAGAGAACTTAGAAGACTTCATGACAGAGTAATAAAATGATTTGTGAAATGCTGTTGTGAAAAACAATCTTAGCTTCATATATCAAATACTAGACTGTGATCTGTCCATCACCAGTCAGAAGCAAGTGAAACTTTGGGATTAAAATAAGGTGTTCCAAGAAAGCACCATGTCAGTACTCAGCAGCAGTCAAAAAATAAATCAGGAAAGGAGTAAAGAACAAGAGAGGAAACACAGTTACATCTCTGGATAAATAAACCTTTCTTACACTTTGAATACTATCTACGGTTCTGGTCTTCTCATTTAAGAAAGGATACATGGGATCTTAAAGGTGGTTCAGAAAGAAGGACACATTTGATGATCAAATAGTACATAAAAGCTTCTGTACCATAAGTGGCTCGGTGGGCTGGGACTCTGTGAAAACAAAAAAGGCTTTCTGATGATGTAATAGAGATCTAAAAAATCCTAAATAGCATGACTGAAGTGGATAGACGTCCATTATTCAGTGTCCCTTCTAGGGACACCTAGAGTTATCAAGCAAAGCTTGTAATGGTGGTTCCTCATACACTGTGTACTAGATCTGTGGAAATCAGATCCTTACAAAACACAATGTCAGTGGAAGTTGTTCATGGAAGTTGAAGGGGGGAAGCACATGGAAGAATGATTCATTAAGAATTCATAGATAAATAAACTATAAAAGACTCAGGAAGTCCTATAAGCTTAAAAAAGTAAGAAGATAGATGAGTGTTAGGGGAAACAAACATGCATACTTACACCATTCTTATTCTTCCCCAAATGTCAACTTAAGATCACTGTTAGAGACAGAACATTGGCTAGAGGACCTTTTTTTGAATCAGTATGGCTGTTCTGATGTTCTTAATACTTCTTTTCTTTTTCTTAATTGTCCTCAAAATTAGTCCCAAATTTTAGGGACAGATATGCAGTTGCTCAGACCATCTTGCTCCATTTCAACATTAGCTGAGATGTGGCCTAGAGTCCAGCCCATTTAATTGCTCTCCAAAATAAAGAAATATATATTTTATCACACCAAAACCACTTTTACTCCAACCACAGAGTGAAATAAAACCAAGTGATGTGTTTTCTAAACATAGTCTTCTCCTGTGTACACTAGTGATGTTCAATATCCCATTAAATGCAATGCTTAATATGTCTTCTGCATTGACAGAACAGGGGGAAAAAACCCCTGCTTTAGACTGGAGATAGATGAGTTTCCTTATTTTAAAATGGTACAATCAGTTCTGAAAATTATGTTTGTTAAATTTTTCATGGTGACATGACCCAAGCCAGATGCTCTGAATAAAACCCCAGAGAAACCCAAGCCAGATGCTGCTGGTAGAATCTAACAAAATGATTGTCAAACTAAATAGCTCCCTATACTTTGCATTGGAAAAGGGTTAAAAGGCATATATAGATCTTTGCCCTTTGACAGGTGGTGCTACAGCACATAGGTATGCTGTTAAGAAACTTCTATCAGAGAAAATTTTGGCCACATCGAGACAGCAAATAGAAAATTCAGTTCTTTGGAAAGAATTGTTGCCTCCCTTCTCACCTTGTGTTAAGGAATCTATATTTTTTCCACTTTGATTTAAAAACCCACATTGTTTTCCGTCTAGTGGCTGTACCACAAAAGAAAAATCGAGAAACCAGAAGTCAAAGCTATTAGACTTCAAAATAAAATACCTTCTTCTGAGGGACAGAGATAGTAGTCAAAGCAAAGGTAAATCCATTTGTACTGTGAGAGTTGACAGGATCAGCTGTCCACAGAGAGTTCTTCTGAGACACAGAGGCATCATAAACCAGAAAAGTATTGGTGGTAATGGAGAGAGGCTCAATGAAATCATAGAGATTATACTGAAGTTCAGTATTAATATCTACTCATCACTATAGCTTAATTTATGTAGCTGTGCTGAAGCAAACCTGTAGAAGAGATGGAATGTGTGGGCATGGTGCATTGTAGCTTACAATCTTACATACACTGTATTGGTTTAGGTTATACTTCGCAATATTACAATGTATTTGCATTTGTGGAAGGACAGGCATTGCATTTGCTGCAACTCTTACCAGTTTAACCATTAGGGTTTCTTTGAGACAGGTTTTTCATTCTGTAATACTGGCAAGGGGAGTTCCCTGCTTAGGTGCAACAGCTCCAACAGAGCTGCTGCTGCTGAAAAGGGCATCCCCAGAGACACAGCACACCAGCTGAATGTCTTCAGGCATAGCAATGATTTAGCACACATGGTTCTTACACAGCCTTCTGTCCTCAGAGCACCCTGCTAACTCTTCTGACCTCCTGCAGGGTGATTATGGCCAAATCCTGGAGGCATAGGTTTAGCCCAAAGTTCTGTGAGAAATCTTTCTCCAGGAGCTGCAATCAGGAGTTTGGTGGATTTCTGGCAGCACCTATTGTTTCTTAGAGCCATGGTGCTGGAACTGCAGGGATAAAGTCCCTTAATGCTTTAGAAGAAGCATACCAGCAGGCAATCATGGTAGACAACTGAGTTCTGGGCAGTCTGTCTCCAGGGCTTGCAGCTGGTGGGCCAAGTTATTGCTGGCCTAGATAGGCCTGCTTCATGAGGGATAGGGGCACAAACCCTAAAGAGTTCAACATTAATGTCAGTTCCTGTCCTAAAATGGCTGCACTACAAGCCAAGGTAAAGATTAATATCATATTGCTGTACTAAGGTATAGAAGTCTACATCTCCGTCTAGACTGACTATTGCTTTTTCCTCAGAGGTCAGAAAAAAGCTTCATTCTGACTCTTCCCTCTGTTGGCACACTTTAAAGTACCACTGGCATGTATCCCATCAGGCTCAGAGATCCTGTTGTTTTGTTTAGATTCGCACTTCTGTCTCAGAAGCTTAGTTTACCCAAAGCTTAACACTGTCTTTCATCACTGAGAATTACTGTTAAGACAAGGCTACTCCCACATCTCCCATGAACCATTCAGGAGTTAATTCCTACCCTCAAGAGTCTGCCATTTAAGTATGAAGCCAAAGGGAAGAGCTAGGTATCAGGAGAGAGAGCCCAGAGAGGTTGTGGATGCCCCTTTCCTGGAAGAGTTTAAGGCCAGGCTGGATGAGGTATTGAGAACCTGGTCTTGTTGGAGGTGTCCCTGCCCATGGCAGCGGGAATGGAACTAGATGATCTTTAAGGTCCCTTCTAAGCCAAACCATTCTGTGATTCATATCAAGAAATGGTGCTCAGTGTCTGTTAGTGTGAGAGGTGACAGTCTCAGCCAAGGGTTGCTGCAAGTGTGGCAAAGGAGAGTGCAAAGAAACCCTTAAAAGGAGCTAATGAGAAATCTTTTTGGCTATTTTCAGAGTTTTCCCTTGGTACAGGAGGGATAAGAGATCAGAGGTGGTGTTTTGGTTTGTTTTTTAAAAAAATTAATAGATAGAAAGAGGAAACTGGTGAATTGATGGAACAGAAAAAATGAAAAATTGAAGACTGGGTCCTAATGCAAAGCCTTTCAAATGCCTGAAAAAGTACATGAAAAGGTATTCATAGAGGACCAAGTGAAATGGATTATTGTTATCCTGAAAACATTAGAAGTATCCATTTACAATATTTTGTGGAATTATTCCTGCATCTGGAAGTTTAAAATAAGACAAAGCATCAATTCAGCACATCTTTGGCAACAAGCTACTCTCCCACCAGACCAGGTTGCTCAGTGTCCCATTCAGCCTGGCCTTAAACACCTCCAGAGAGGGGGTATCCACAGCTTTGCACTTACACTTGCTGCAGACATTGATCTCTACCACAGGGATATTCTCAAATTATCTTATGGAGAACCAAAATGAACAGTTTGGATGATGCAAAAATGCACTGGTTTAGGAAATGCATCATATTGTGTAGGAGCACCATGCCCTTTGCAAGCATGCTCCTTATGGCTTATCTGTATGGTCCATTTCAGAGCCTTTATGTGTGCTGATTTACAACTGAAGAAGTACCACTGAATTAAGTATCACTTAAGGACAATTTTACAAGAATTACTGTAGTAATGAATTATTATAAATTGTGGTTATATTCATTACGTACAAAACCAATACATAAATAATTTCTTTAAAATTCTTTAAAAGAACAAGTGGTAGAATCAAGCCTTAAACTAAGACATAACATAAACCTAACTAGATAGGAATTTCTCTCAGAACCAGGGAGGTCTAGCATTACGATGAGATGCTTATTTCTGATTATGATCACAGCTTATTACACCATGAGACTGTCTAGCTGCTGAAGGTTACTGCAGTGCTGTAGCACTATAAATGCAAGGGTCAAGCAAATGCTAGGCTATTCAAATCTCCTCCATTAACCCCCTTGAAAGGGAGAAAGAAAGAAAGAAAGAAAAAAATAAAAAGGAGAAGAGTTTCTGCTTCTGTTCTTGTTAAAGTTAACGCAACAGGATCCTACAGGCCGTAGGTGTTGCTAGGAAAGTACTGCACAAACTGGTCTGCCTCTTTCACTGTACCAGCTCGCTGCCTTCCACCAGCTGAGAATACCATGGAAACAGGGGTTGGGAAGCAAAATCTGGTCAGGCTGGGGATCGGGTATTTAATCCTTTTTTAGTACCTGTATCAAAGGAGGCTTTCTTTGGAAAGCTGTGTGAAATACCCTGGCTCATTTCTAGTGATCTCTATGCCAGTGACAGCATTTCTGCTGGACAAAGACAAAACAGAGGGATAAGGTCAGCGCAGGAGCTGTTTGACTTGATATCTCCTTAGCAGTACATTAAAAACATAAAGCAATTAGAAAGGTGTGGCAGGTGAATGCAAAAATGTCTCTCTCTATAAGCATATAAACTTGGTTTACCTTACTCATAAGGAGTGAACTCAGTGAGAGTTAATGAGTAGTATGAATAGAAGAGTGAACAGAAACACAATTTTAAAAAATCAGTATTTTAAAAAATATGGTTTTAACAGCCTTAGTTATATTTTAATGACTGGTTTTCTAATATATTAGGAAATATCTTGCAAAGTAACATTTGTCTTTCTAGTCATGCTGTTATCACTTCTTGTCTATGCCAATAAAAGCCTCATCTTAGCCATCGTAAATAAAAGAACTCATCATAGCAGCATCTCAGTCCAGTTCAAAGGCCTACATTCTTTAAGCCTATAGCTCACAGTGGAGCTGCCAACAAGCTTTTCTTCTCATCAGGTGCTACCAATATGCACAGTTTTAATTCTCAGCAAATTTGGTGCAACAGATTTTGTTTTCGTTTGTGGGGAAGAATAATCAAACTAAAGGAATATGCTTTTGAAATTGCTGGCCTGGGCCCCAAAGAGCTTAGTCAGTGACTTCAATGGAATTAACCTCCCATTGGCCTATGAATCCAGATCTTCAAATATACACAGTTGTGGTAGAATCGCTACAGCTCAACTGACATTCACTAACCCATTAAGTGTTAGGAACTACGTGTGTGAGCTTACATTACATGTCAAACAGCTTCACCACTTGCTACTATAATGTCCTCCAAACATTAACCAGTTCCCAGTAATAACTTCTTTGGAAGCAAAACAAAACAGGAGAAGAATGAGTACTGAATCCCTGTGTTACCACAAACTGCTGCCAGGGACTGCATGCCTGATTTTGTACCAGTTTAAACTTGCACAGATTGGCAAGGGTTTATTGTGCCTGACATTGCCTTGAGCCAGCAAAACTTCTGTCATTCATGCTTCAGTATTAAATGAAATTGTAAAGATAACTATTATCACTGAAATTGTTCAGTAGCATTTGTACATAAACATGCTGTTAGTGACCAAGCAGAATACATTCCATTACATAAGTTGTGACCAAAAATAACTATTCAAAACTAATTCACTGTTCTTCTGTTCTAAGGGTGTATCCATTTTCAGCCAATTAACAGTTTGTACCAAGCATCAGTCAGCATCCTGAAATAGACTGTTGATAAGAAAGAAGACTTAAATCAGGTAATCCTTGAAGTTGCTTGCAGAGATCTAAGAACATAAATCCGAGATGTGTGAACAGTTGCATTTATATCATAATAATTATTTTAGATTATCATCAGTGCTTATCTAATTAGAACAGATTAGTGTGATGAGTTAACCCTGGCTAGATGCCAGGTGCCCACCAAAGCTGTTCTGTCATTCCCCTTCTCATCTGGACTGGGGAAAGAAAATATTACAGAAGTGAGTTGAGATGAGGACAGGGAGATCGCTCAAGCAGCCACCAACATGGGCAAAACAGATTTAGCTGAGGGAAATTAATTTAATTTATTCCAATCAAATCAGAGTAGGGTAATGAGGAATAAAATAAAATCTATAAAATCTTTCCCCCACCCCTCCCTTCTTCCCAGACTTAAATTCACTACCTCCTCCTTTCCCGACAGGGGAACTGGAAATGAAAGTTTGGGTCAGTTCATCACATGCTGTTTCTGCTGCTCCTTCCTCTCCAGGGGGAGGATGCCTTGCACTCTTCCACTTCCCCAGCATAGGATCCCTCCCACAGAGGACAGTCAGTCTTCTGCTAACTTCTTCAGCATGAGACTTTCCCAGGGGCTGTAGTTCTTCATGAACTGCTCCATAGTTGTACAGGAACAGACTGCTCCATCATGAGATCTCCACAGGGTCACAAGTGCTGCCAGAAAGCCTGCTCCAATTATGCATTCTTCTCTCCATGACTCTACAGGTCCTGCCTAGGAGTCTGCTCCAAGCATGTCCACCTGCTCTGGCATGGGATCCTCCATGGCTTTCAGGTGAGTATCTGCTCCACCATTAGCCTCCATAGGCTAAAGTGGGCCAGTCTGCCTCACTGTAGTCTTCACCATGGGGTGCAGGGAAATCTCTGCTCTGCACCTGGAGCACCCTCTCCCCCTCCTTCATCACTGACCTGGTATAGAGTTGTTTCTCTTACATAGCCTCACTTCTCTCCAGCTGTTTTACTGTTGCACAGCAGCTTTTCCCGTTCTTAAACATTTTACCACAGAAGCACTATCACCATCACTGATTGCTTTGGCCTGGCCTAATGGTGGGTCTGGCTCTTTCGGATGTGGGTAAAGTTTCTAGCAGCTTCTCACAAAGCCACCAGTGTGAGAAGCTGCTAGAAGCCACTATGACACAGCAAAAGCTCGAGAGGCTTTTTCCAGTCTTGAACTGGTACTGTTTCTTTATCTGATAGAGCATAAGTCCTGGCTTAGGAAGACCTTTCTTCTATCCAGGTTTCACAGAATCACAGAATCACAGAATGACCCGGGTTGGAAGGGACCTCAAGGATCATGTAGCTCCAACCCCCCTGCCTAGCAGGGCCACCAAACAAACACATCTACTAGATCAGGTTGCTCAGGGCCCCGTCCAACCTGGCCTTTCATATTTTTCACTGTGAAAGTAAGAGCAGAATTAAGACTCAGATACCCTCTCTACTACCCAGTTTTAATTTAGCCTTCAGCACCTACAGACACAGCTACTGTGCCTGTGCTTTGATTCGGAATGTTCACCAAAGGGAATCTGTAAAAGAAATGCTTTGTGGAGTATCTTGCTTTGGCATTTCAGGTGGGAAAAATCTGGACAGGATTTCACAGAAGACTACCAGTACCTTCTTTCAGTGTGAATGCTGATTCATTTTGAGAGTATGCTGCATACTGAAAAAACTTTACTTATTAAAACATGAATTAAAACGTTGTTGTGGTTTAGATCTCCAATCCAGTAAGAAATTGGGTTACAGCTTCCTAAACTGCAAACTCTACTGTAAAGAATAGAAGTTAAAGATATCAGTAGCTAACTACAACACCAGTTTGAACAGTCAAAACTCAGAGATTAAGCCTTGAAAATCAGGACACAATGTCAAAATTGTGAATGGACTAAAAGTCTTGATTTCCCAGGCCTCTCCTTTAGTTAGTATACCATATCCTGTGACAAGAAGCAACATGAATGGGGCCACTCTAGTAGAGATGAGGAGCGGACCACAGTGCTGGTAGGTAGGAGCAATGCTCATACTGCTAAGGGCACAGTCCCAGAGTATCCCAAGACAAACAGAGCAGGGTTGGTGACAGCAGCAAGCTGAGCCAACAGTACAGCAATCAGACATATGCTAAGTGACACATTAGGTTCAAAGTCAATCAAGGAAGTCAGCAAGGATTGTCTAGGAACAGAGCTGGGCACAGGCTTCTTTACTGAGATCAGGTTGCTCAGGACTGGGCCTGTGTCTGAGCTTAAGTGGAGACAATGCACCAGAAGTGTAGGATGTGTAGGCGGATGTCACAGATGTTCTGAGGGCTATCAGACCTAATGGTGCACCCAGGGCATACATGCTCTACACTATATAGTCTCTTCCTAACATCTATCAGAAGAGGAATATTAAAAAATTCTACTTTTAGTTTTCCTGAGGTGAAATGGGTTTTCATTAAAAGTATGGACTACTTTGTTTTTACAAAGTGTATCAAAAGCTTCCTTAATAGGTTGTTGCAATTATTTGCAATTTTAATTAGTGTGGTGCTATAGTTATAACACTCTTCTTACAATAGAGGTAGCAGCAAAACAAAACTTTTTATAAGGTTGCCTCCCAGACCAAAAGCATGTGCATTTCCTGAAAGGTATAAAGGTAACATGCATTGTGAGAAACAATAGAAGAAACCTATGAATGATAGTGACTTCTGACAGAGATCTTACTCATGAGAAAATTGTCTAACCCTGGTGTTGCACAGTTCTGTGACAGTGCTTGCACATTGCAGTAAGGTTTTTAGATAAGCAAGGGATATGTGACTAGTGTTGGATTTGAGTAAGTGCATTTGAATAACCAAATGCCAGCAGCTATTGTGAATCTGGAAAAAAGCCAACGTGATAGGACCTGTCAGAAAGTAAGAGTCAGGGAAAATGTAGCATTTTGTCTCTACATATGAGATTGCTCTTCTTTTGGTCTTCTGATGTGCCAGCTGAAAGGAGTGAGGTTGTAACCTCTTCATTTTATATCAGAGCTGACTGATGGCAAAGGGCACACCAACACCTACTAAGTCCCACCCTGTATTGTCCTCTGACATTCAGAGGCTTTTGTTGCATTTTTACATCTTTTATATGACTTCTCACTTCCTCTCAGAGCTTAGTCTGTGAAGCACATTTGTATATAGAATATTTTATTTTCTAAAGCAGAGGTCAGATAGGGAGTGCAGATGTCATAGCACACTCACATTAATGTGTTTACTTTGAAAGTTGCACTCAGAACAGGAAATCTTATTGATTTCTGTATTTGACTGTAGAGACAAATCTTTAGCTTAACTATGGCTTCCTGTAGAATTTTGTCTGCTTCTGAGAGCTGAAGTTCAAACCTGCCTAGAGCATTCCTCAAAATAGAAATTCATGGTGAGGAAATAAAAACCATAAGGGGGGGAATTCTTTATTTATCAGAGAAAATTACTGAAATTTCTTACAGTGAAGACAACTGCAATAGCAAGTATTGGGTTTAATATATGCTCGTGCCATTAAAGACTTCCTCAACTAAATTATCAAAAGTGACTATTGATGTAGGTGTTTCACCATGAAGTATTCAAACTGAGATGACTTGATTGTTTATAAAGTTCGTGGTGATTGAAAAACTGATTTGGAAATCAGATTTCACAAGTTATTTTGAGTTAAGTATGCAACGCAAATTACTTCCTGAAAATTTAGGCCAAGCTTTAAATGTGAAGTGCATCACAAGCAATGGAGTTCATTGCTAGGAAAGATTATTTCGAGATCTGATAGATATGGGAGCTATATGAATGTGTGAATTTCTATGTAGAAGATACTAAATTAGTTCTGGTCAGGAAAATATTCCTTTCCGTATTATCACACCTTTATGGGTACTAAAGATAAGTTTTATGCTTTCTGTGAAGTTCATGAGACAAAATATCAGAACATTGTTTGCTTTATTAGTCAATGTTTTTTAATTTTTGTTACAGTAAAGTAGAATTGCTGTCTTAATGAGTTTCAGATAATCACATGCATAGCAAGCTAATAATCCATTTTGAAAGTTCTGTTTTATTTAGGTAAACTATCCCTCCTCATATTTTCTCCTGACAGCTAAAAGACATTCTTTTATCCCACTAAGACTGAAATTAAAAATAGATGAAATAATAAGATGTTGATATTGATTAAGAAGAGCTGGGTAATTTTAGAGTTTAGTCTTTGGTTATAGTATTACCAGAAAGCAAATCATTCTTTGGTATTGCAGCACATATGGCTCATAATATCACCCACTGTTTTGAGGCACCCTGTTAGACAACCATATGTGCTGACAAAAGTCTCTGGTTGTTCAGGGGCTTATTCAAGATATACTGGCTGCTTTTTCTCAAGATGTCCTCAATTTACTGTTTTACATCTATATTAGAACTTTCAAACTTTAAATACTCATGCTCAGTTTTAAAATGCTACAGCATCTATAATTTTGGCCAGAAATACTAAGCTTCATTTCCACCAGACAAATACAAGAAACTCCTTGACACTCAGGAGCTATAAAGAAGTTTATATTCTGATACTGCTGTCTAAATTTCCTTGCCTAAATCTTTTCCTCGCTTTGCTCCTTCCCTTACTACCAGTGCACACACTGCTAGATGTGACTTTCCTCATGGATGTAGCACTGAAGTCCTCATTTCACCTCTTATCTTTTAGTATGGAGTTTACATACACGCTCTGTGAGCTCTCCATGGTTTGAAGAGTGGAAACATCCCATAGGAAATGTATGTAAATAGCAGCAGTTATGGGACAACAAATAATGAATCTTTTGTGAGTCAGCTTTGGCTGCTCTGAGTAATACAGTGTAGAATATATCTCATCACAATGAAAAGGATATTGTAGGATATTTGCTTAAATAAAAAGTTAAAAAACTGGAATATTTACTGACAAAAAGACTGGAAGAGTATTATGGCATTTTAGAATGAGAACACTCCAGAATAAATTCACAGAACATTTGCAATGAAATCATTGATACACTGTCTTTACAAGAATCAAAAGGCAGAAAAATTAAAATTTCACAAGTTAACACCAAAGTAGATAATTTTAATTCTTTGGCGTAAGAATTCCTTTGCAAAGAGCATGACTTAGCCCTTCATGACATTCTGTTAGACAATTAGGATGACACAATACCTGCAAAGTGCATAATAAGCAGACTCAGAAATTATAGTCTGCAACATTGTCTGTCAGTGTGGAATCATATCTGAGCAGTATATCTTTGATGGATTCCCTTATGACTAAATTTTACCAGTATTCAACATTCTCCTTGGTGACCTAAAAGTAAATATAAAGTAACAATTAATAAAAGCTGCAGATGACATGAGAGCTGGCAGAGTGTTAACTACCAGTGAATATAGATAAGTCAGTGTGATTTGGGTCAGCTGGTAGACTTATCTATTCAAACAAACTGTAATTTAATACAGCAAGATACAGCTGTGTCTACAGAATGCTGAATTCTAAACTGAAAAACAGTGACTTCAAAATAAATTGTGGAGTCATAATGAACAACAATGTGAGATGCTATGACACAAAGAGGTAGTGCAAACTGTGAATGTACAAACAGAAGTAATGAATAGAAAAGGGGAACTGTGGCATTAGTGGCACTGGTGTGTCATCTCCAGGTGCAGTACGTACAACTGGTGCTGAAAAATTAGAGGAAAGGGCAGGAAAGAACTGCAAACATACAAGACTTTGAGAGCTCACTGCTTGTTTTCAGCAAGGAGGAAATTAGTAAGTGACTTGGGTATGTTGTTATCCTGGTTTGAGGTATAACAAGCAATTTTCTGTTCAGTAATCTTACTTTTTAGCTAAGCCCCTTCTGACTAACTGAAGTCTCTGAAATTAAGTGTATATGTTTAAGACTTTAGTCTGCTCCCAGTGTGATAAGTCCTGATTATTTATAATTTATGCCAAGGAATGGTATGCAGATAGGCTATTGGTTTATACTTATAACAACTTATGGGTTTATACCTATAACAACCTAGGTCAGATAGCTTTGTTTGTCTTTTTGGAGAGTCTGAAGTGGATAAGTGTGGAGGGGCTGCATGTGCAGGTAGGAGCAGACAGGACAGGTGACACACGCTCAGTATAAAAGCTGAGAGATCAAAGGCTTAGGCCTCTTTTTTTTTATAGCCTGTGTCCAAGTAAGACTGTGTCTGTTCGTATGTTGTTGATTGTGATCCAAACATCCTGACTTCAGATCTAGAGTTCAGTTCCATCACTGAGTCCAGTGTGGGACTTTCCCAGTGCCTGCTGGTGATGTGAGCTTGATACATTTTTGCAGACAGTGTATATATTTCATTATTTTATTTTTATTTTACTATTAATATTTAATTGAAGTAGTTTAATTTATTCTAAGCTCCTAAATTTCTCTCTTCTTCCTCTCCTTGGAGAGAGAGTTGGAGGAGAGCATCTGTTATTTGTTTCAGTGGCCAGTCCAGCCAAAACCACAACAGTTGTTTTGCAGAAAGAAAATATCAACTTCTCTTGTCTAACAGAGAAAGCAGTTGTATGGAGGAGGGCAAAACCCCCCTTTTTGATTTATTTCATTTAGACCTATCATCCTTTCAAAAGGAAGTCTTAACCACGCAAATGTCTGAGTTCAAGACAGGAGTAAGCGGGGGAAATGTGATGATTTCTGAAAGGCAGAATGTCAGGCTGAGTAATCTACCACCCTTTCTGATCTTAAACACCATGAATCTATGATACATAGATGTTTTTTTTTTTCCTACCAGCTCCATTTGGTTGTTCCACAAATAGATTTAATTGTGCTAAGTGTTAATCCTATTTTTACCAAAAAAAAAAAAAGAAAGAAACCACTGGCAAAATCAAATGGGGAAATATTATTTATTATGGAAAATATGCAAATACTAGGTGTAAATGTTTATATTTGCATCACCCTAAGCTTTGCAGGCAGATGCTGATGTGTGTGTGTGTAGTGGCATTAATCTGAATTGCTGAGTATCAACAGTGAAAAAACAGTATTTATTCATAGGCAAAAAAATAGAAGATTTCTTGCACCATTGTTCATCTAACTACATGGTACATTTCTAAAGCTCTACCTAAAGTTTTATGTTTCGCCTATTTTTTCACCCTTTCTACACTGCGGTGATGTCGCGTCTGGAGGAGGTCGCCGCGAAGCGTCTTTAGGACCATGGCCAGCTACTATCTTCTCGGCTTCTCGGCCTGCTTGGGTTCTCCGTGGTCACCAGCCCCGGTACCCACCTCCCACGGGACTCACGATTTTTGGAACAAGTCCTCTTTTACGTTAAGTTCGGTTATAGTCCATAGAGAATCCAGAATTATCACGGGTAACGTGAGAGACTCGGGTTTTGAAGTCATTAAAGTTGCATAGCTGCACAATCAATGCAATCAAACTGCAAACAAGGTGCGAGTGTAAATCTTGTCCTGCTGGTAACCATCACTGACAACATACATTGCCAAGTCTAATGTGTGGTGGGATGGCACTGGCCAGCAACCAATTACCCACAGTGCCCTTTGTTTTCTCTTTCTCCCTTCCCCTCCCACAGTGTGAATGGGAAGAAAACCATAAGTACAGTAAGAAAAGTCATGGATTCAAACAAAGACAAGGAAATAATTTGCCATTTACTGCAGCCAGAAAAACACTCAACTTGTGAAATTACATTTAAAGCATTTAATTACTAATTTGGGTATTGGTATGACAAAGATGACAGATATTTAGACACTTAAGGAGGACACATTTTCTCTCCCACTCCCAAGAAAAAGGCACCTTTCTTCCAAATTCCCAGTCTCCATTCCCCATGCTATCACTGCAGGTTACACCTGGTCCCATCTCTGAGGGAACAGATGGTGCAGGAAGTTGGGGGTCAGAGCTCAGCTATTTCTCCCTACTGCTTTGTTCCTTTCTTTCCTCCACTGCCCATTCCTTCTTAATGTTTTCTCTGCCCCAATTTGGACGTCTCGAGGGGCCACAGTTCTTACCACGTGCTGCAGTGCATGCTTACCAATAAAATGCAGTTCCTTCATAGAAGTATCTTCTCTACTGTGGGTCCTCCACAGGCTGTATTCTTTCCCAGAAGTATTTGCTTTAGCATGAGCTTACCCACACCTATAGTCTCTTCGGGGAAGTACCTGCTCCAGTGTCAGTCCTCAATAGATTATACTTCCTTTAAGGGTGTAATCAGTTCCATCATGGATTGCCTCCTACTACTGTGGCCTTTTTGTTCTCTGTGTTGTTCACTTGTTCCATAACTCTTATTCTTAAATATTTTTCTTCACAGAGGCACTGTAAATTCCTCTGATTTGCTTTGATTTGGCATTCAGTAGATCCATTGTTGAGATGGCATGAACTGGCTGTGTATAACATAGGGAAGTCCCTGATCTCCTCCTACAGAGGCCACCCTTGCAGGTCACAGAATACCAAAACCTTACCTTTTATATGCTACACATAATGTCACACTCAAGCTAAATAAAATAGCTTGGGGAGAGGTCAAAATCATAGAATCATAGAATAGTTTGGGTTGGAAGAGATCATTGAGTTCCAACCCCCCTGCCATAGGCAGGGACACCTCCCACTAGACCAGGCTGCCCAGTGCCTTGTCCAGCCTAGTCTTGAACACCTCCAGAGAGGGGGCATCCACAACCTCCCTGGGCAACCTGTTCCAGTGTTTCACCACCCTCACTGTAAAGAATTTCTTTCTTATGTCAAGTCTAAACCTACCCCCCTCCAATTTACATTCATTGTTTCTATCCCGCTCTTCCAATATTATGTTAAAAATTCCTTCCCCTGCCTTTCTGTAGGATGTTGAGCAGGGACTCAGTAGTCTTTTTAGATGGCATGTAATGCCCTCTAAACACTGGAGAAATGAGTGTTTGTCTCACTGAATCTGAGATCAAACCAAATCTATTCATTTCATTTGTTTTGGTTCCACAAGGTCTTGTGGACTCATTTGAGACTTAGAGCACACAAAGCTAAAGGAAACTGGGTCTAAATTTCATTTATCATTTTCTTTCATTTCATTGCCCCTGCTTTGTGTTTTGGGTAACTACTTGCAGATGTGCTCATTTTCAAACATTTAAAAAGACTATAAAGGCTCAAAGCTGGAAATGAAGTCTCTTTCACCACTGACAAAGCAAATCTTTTAAGGTATAAGTATTCTTGGTAACTGATGTATGTGAGAAAGTGGCAGCAGATCTCTGTTAGATTGATCTTACTAAGTGCTGCAAGGAACATGCACCACCACAGACTTCCAAATGTGCACCCAGGATCTGGAGTGTTTGTGTTGTTGGTGGCAGAGTGCATGGAAGGCCATTTCATTGAATATTGATAGTTATTATTTGTGCTAGTTAAGATAAACTAGCATTGGCACAGTTGCAAATGCCAGATCCATATTTTCACTTTGTTTTTAGACTCTTTCAATGTCTCTGAGACTAGTTTGGTGCAGCTCTGTTTACCATTTTGGATTCCTTCGACCTAATTTCCCTGGGATTGATATCAGTGCAGCTCCATTAATTTCACAGGCATAAATCCAAACTTATACCAACATAAATGTCGGACCCATATTTATAATGACACCTACACATTCTTTATTGTATTCATGGACAATAGTCTACTAATAAGTCAATCAACTTCCTTCCAAGTAAGCAAACAAATAAAAATAACTTATCAATATTCAGATATTATTTTTTCATGGACAAAATTAAATCACATCAAGCAAACATAAAAGCTTCAATGTTTCTTCTTTCTTTAACATAGGAAAAAAAATAATCAGCTCTTTCCAGTTGTGGATCCAAAATTCTTTTCCTGGGGGTAGATTTTATAATTTAGCAGGATATTTTAGTCTGCAGTGGCCCAATCAAACTGCAATTAACTATAATTTTAATATTTATAAATAGAATTTGTGTCATAGAGACACAAAATGAATACGTCACTGCAACAGGAGTATGTATCATTGTAGACTGACCTTACTCTAGTGAAAGCATTATATGTAACATTATATGTTACATACAGTTTAAGTTCTATTTTAAGACTGAGATTGTGCAGGGTTTGGCCACTGCAGAGAAGATGCAGGAGTCAAATCACATGGCATCTCTTCATGGGACATTATCATCAGATTTCCATCACCGCTGCCATTAACAGACACTTTAAAACATACTTATCTCTGGGTGAGTCTGCTGAGCCCAAAGCAGATAAAATAAACCTTAATTGGACCAAATGCTTTCATATAGCAAAAATTTCAGTCACTTTTCCAATCAGAGGATGGGAAATAAGCAAATAACAAGTCATCTGTGCCTAGAAACTCATCTGTCAGACATTCCTGCAGAGTATTCTGTAGAGTGCAATTGGGGAGGTTTTTTATTTTCTTAACAACAATTTGTTTTGGTGCAAAGACGGTTGGAGGGGTGGAGAGGTTCATAAAATAAAATAATACAGCAGAACATTGAGTACTTCCATTAATACAAGAAGCTTTAAAACTCTGGAGCAGCTTTTCAAAAATATGGAGGATTTGGTATTTCTCAATGTTCCCTCTATGAGACAAAATATGAGCAAACTTAGCCCAGGTTCTTTAAAAGTTCAAGTATAAAAATACACTGGTAGCATCCCTGAAATTATAAGTTACATTTCTAGTCTCCTCTCATCCCTCAGATCCACTTTCATTCACATTCTCAAAAAAAACAAAGATGATGTTTAAATGAACCTACCAATGCTTTGATTTTCTTGTCAGGATTTTAATGAGTGAATAGTTGAATTGTCAGTAGTTAAATATAGAGACACGTCAGGCAAATTTTGATTATGGGCATATCTCTTCTGGAAATACAGCTCTTTGCAAGAGTCAAAAGGCTCATTCAAAGGGGGCCCATTGTTTCTTTAGAAAGCTTTTGGAAAACAACATTATAAATAAGAAATCAACACCTTCATAATTTTAGCAACTTAGTTAAGTGTAATCCTAGCTGATGACTAGATTACCTATATAAGATATTCAAATGTCCATTACCTGTTTCAGTAATCTATGCAGTTAAGCAGACAACACTTTCACTCAAAGTGCCTACATTTTTCATGAAACTGTGTACCAAATACAGAAAGTAACTATAAAAATTCTATAAAAATTATTCCTTTACTTTTTGCTGTTTTTTCACTTGTCAAAATTTTTTTTGCTTTGACACTTGAACACTTGTTAACCTTTGGACTTACTTGGTTTCAGTCAATAAGCTGAATCTTGTGATAGCTACATCTGCTGTCTTATGCTGATGAGGCACAGAAATCCTAGGTCTTCAAACAGCACAGTCATAAGAAATTGTTTGCATTCCCTCCTCCAGCGAGAGGCTCATCTTTTAGCACAGAAGCCTTCATTTTTATTTTCCTGCCACATTGCTGATATACAGAAATGCAAGACTTCTGTTTTCAGTCTGCACCTTACATGGTAAGAGCTCTTATACCATGTCTTGTTGATGCCTTTGAGCAAAACAGACTTGAAGTAGCTTCAACCAATGTTGAACTGAAGGGTCATTAATGATGTCTGGAAGACAATGAAACAAAACTTTGTAGTTCCTGATTTGCCCAATGTAAAAAGGGTCATAGAGCCTTGACTGATTTTCTGGGAGAGGAATCTGAATCGACATTTAACATTAAGACAGCAGATTTACACCTACTCTTTTACTCATCTGCACTGTTACTCTCAACATTGCTTTAGGATCATATTGTAAGCAAATAGAACAAAATAGGAACAGGAAGAATGGAGAGTTAAGGGAAGGCTTCTCAAAAGAAGCACTTGTCCTTAACCAACACCAGTCAGACCAGCAGATATCTTGGTGTAGGCATAATGGAAGATGCCGTGGCTAGCAAAACACACAAAATGGCTGAATAGAGATTATTGTTTTCACTCACCTAAAAAGGATGGAATTGAGCTGATGAAAGAAATCCTTAGTAAAATTACAAATTCCAGAATGCCCTAAAATTTTGGGCAAAATCCCTAGCATTTTAGAAAATTTTACAGACTGGAACTGTAAATGCAGATTCTTCTTATGTTTTTCTATTAATTAGCATAAGGAAGTTAAGTTTTCTTAAAGTGCAAGTATTGCTCAAGACTGCACGTACTACTGCTAACCACATTCTCCCAGCTGTCTCACATGCAGATTAGTCATGGAGGTCCCATCTAAAACCACATGCCCTGAACACATTCCTATTCATTCAGTTTTGTCTTTCAGTGTCCCATAAAATGTTATCAAATATTACAATGCAGCATTTGGTACAAAATTGTCTGTACTGCAATATGAAGTATGCTCTTGTTACTTTCTTATCTTTCCCATTACTCATTCCTTTTTATTCCATCCTAGCTTGTGCAATTTTAAAAGGTTTTGTAATGGTTTTGTTCTAACTTCTCTATTATTTGCCTTATTTCACTGCTCTCATCCTTCTCCATTGTGTCCTTTCTCAAAATCTTATTTTTATCTCATTCAAACTGCTTTGGTTTGTTACTCATATACTTACTTGCTCACACATGGGATACTGTCTGTTCAGAGAAGAAGAGAAATTTCTTCACTCTCACTGGAACTCACAGGAAGGCAATGGTCTTCCCCACTGCTGCTCCCAAAGGAGCAGAACTCTCACTGAAAAAGAAGGATGGGCAGAAAATTTTTATGTTGATTTCCACCAAAATAGAAAAAGCCTATTTTTCCATTGAACCGAGCTTTTTATTTGCCCATCATCTCATTTTAGGTGTTAGCTGATTTTGAACTTTCTAAAGTAATAATTATCCCTTACAGCTCCTAAAGGAAAAGTTTAGTCAAAATTTCTAAGTTGGATATATAATATTATATGCTTAAATCTGTATTTCTTTGCTTAGTTTCCTACTGAACAGGATACTACTCCATGAGTCCTATAGATTCCTGTCAGCTCTGTAGTAAGTAAAGTGGAAAAATAATCAAAGAGGAAGGTAACATGAATTATAGTCTACAACTTCCCCTTTCCTCTTAGATTGTCTACAGAGAAATTCTGTATTAGCTAGGCAGTCCATGACCCCTGACAAATCATCTCATTGTTTCCTTGGTCTTTCTTATCTTCTCTGAAACTCTGCCAGTAACCTCCACTGGTGGCAGCAACTGTATTTAAATATTTTTCTGCCAGACCTAGCAACTTGGGTCATCCATTGTTCCTTGATTGTTAGTTTGTCCGAAATACTTTTTATCTGAAAAAATTCATGACAAAATCTATTAGTTTGGATAACTTTAATGAGTACAACTTGCTTTATACAATCCAGCTTATTATTAAAGTTTAGTATTTGTTTCACTGCTTTTTATTGTCTGTCTACAAAATGTGGAGGACAGAGGACTTAGTTACTCTGCTAACCTTTGTGGAATATACTTATATACTTTATATACTTAAGCCCTACACAAATAACTTTCCTCTGCCTTCATTTTGCTGTTGATGTGCTTTGAGAAACCCTTTGTTTTGCTTCTTCATACTCTCTACCAGTCTTGTGTCCAAGAGAGCTTTGACTTTCTCAGCTCTGTCCCTTCATACTTGGGCACTGTTTCTATGTTCCTCTTTGGAAGCACATTCCTTCTTTCTCATTTTCTGCACTTATTTTTGGTTTTTGAACCCACTTGGGACTTCCTTATTCATCCATGCTTCTGCCACACTTGTTCACCTTTCCACACATCAGAATGGACTAACTTTATTCTCTGAAGATCTTCAACCAGCTTTCCTCCACTCCTTCAGCTCACCTCCAAAGCAGCTTCCCCTTGGATCCTCCCAAGAAGATCCCAGAATAAGCCACAATCTGTTGTCCAGAAATATGGGGTTATGATTCTGGTATTATTCTTCCTCACCCGACTCAGGATTTTAAACTCCCGTATCTCATGGTCAGTGAAATCAAGACAACCTCAAACTGCAACAGCCTAGAATAGTCTTACATTTAGTGAGATATTTTAGGCTTCAGGTTCCTTCAGTCCTGCCAGTCTTTCAATCTTGTAGAGATTGAATCCACCTCATTAGCTGATGCTATATTTTTTCCCAGTTTAATAAAGACATTGAACAACATTAGCCAAAGAGCAGATCTCTGAGGGACCTGTTAAAAAAACCCAATGGATGATATGCAATTTACATATACAATTACACTTTGCAATTTATTACTTGGCTAGTTTTTAATTTGCTTGAAGCAGGTTATATTGATTTAGTAAATTCTTAATTTTTATCAGAATGTCATGAATCTAAATATATTACATCAATTACTTGTATTAACCATGCTTTTAATCCAGCTATGAACAGTATCAGATTTGCTTGATAAGACACAGTCAACAAAGCCATGCTGATTGCCATTAATTAAACACCTTCATTTCATTCCTTGCTGATTGCATTCTGTAACAGCCCTTCTGCGATTCTGCTCAAAAGCACTGTACAGATGATGGGCCTATTGTTTCAAGGTGATGGTATTCGAAGGAAAAACCATGGAAAGCAGTAAAGGAAAAACTGCAGCTGATACATATTTCACATGTGAATACCTTTGTTTTCCTGCTCCCTTAAGCACTGTCCAGGTTAAAAGGAGGTGCTGCATATATGTTTACAATAAAAACTGTCTGAGTCAGAAAGTGTCAGCAGAGAGAGAATACAAACGCTATTTTTACGTAAAGTAAAAGATTACTTTTATTTTTCAAAGTTAGAAGGATTTTTTGACAAAATGCATCCCCCAAACTAGCAGAACAGAAATGGCAAGAATGAAGTTCTGTCCACTGCTGCTCAGTGGGGTCATCACAGGTAGAGACAGGGAGGGACAACCGTATCTCCCTGAGCAGATCAGGCTCCTTTGCTGAAGCTCAATGCGGCAGAACTCAAATACAGAGGATAGAAGCTAGCAATTGCTTTGAATATAGGTTGAGTAGTCTTATTGCTTATTCATTAGGGTTTGTGTTTTTTAGTATAGGTTATTCTGCTAATTGTTTAAATCAGGAAATGAGGCACAGTTGACACTGTTTGATTAAAGATCTTCCTCACCAAACCTCTCTATCTACTATCTTTGCAATTTAGATCAAGCTAGACAGCACTGTACACAAACACAGCTACTGCAGTTTGGCTTACTCAAACACTGCCACACCAACTTTTTTACATTAATGAGCATATTGAATGCAACACATCTCAGGATAAGGTTGTGTTTTTGTTCATTAGAAAATTGAGGCTCAGACAAATTCTTGAAAGCTGACAGATATTTAACATCAATTTTCATTATCAAGTGACAAAGACAGCAATTCTCCTACTAGCTAGCTAGATAAATGGTGAAAGAAGTGTATATTTTTAAGATATAATGTTCAGTCTTTGGAAAGTATTTGTCTGGGAATTTGTGGAATGTATAATTCAAAGTCAGGGTGGACAAGAATTTTGAGGATACGCTTTTTGTTTCCTTTTCAAGTCACCTTCATTCCTTATTAAAGATATGCTTAGAGTAATTCTTATCATCCTGAAATTTTACCAAAAGAATTTCCTAAGGCCCTTTCAAAGGACCAAAAGTCCCTCACAAAAATTATGGGGCTGCACAGTTGTGTGGCTTCACTTCCACATGCACAATCACCATTCCCCAAAACACATCTCCTCATCCTTCTCTTTTCTCAGTTAATATGTGACCACCAACAATGTCTATCATAGTACTGGAGCAATCCTGATAAAAGATCCATAATGATATGGAACTGTTCTCTTGGAAGCTACCACACCAGTCAAGAATGTCTCCATTTGGCGGTTGTCTGTGCTCTTGGACGCTCTGAAGTTATTGACGGTCTTCTGCAGACTTCAAAAGGAACAGAATCAGGGTAGTAACATACCAGCATGAAACTCACTGTCCAAAAGAATCATAAATATGCGTGCCACTAGTAGTACTTCTGGCAGATATCTTGTCTGTTTAGGAGAGAAAATGTCATACAAAGAACTATTTTGTTTTTCAAAATGGTTGTGGTAATTTCTTTCTCAATTCATCAGCAGACACTGTCTTTTACATTTTGCAAGCTTCACAGGCAAGTCCTGCAAGACAGATTTCCAAGATTTAAGACTTTCTTTGCACAACAGTACCGCTATAAAAATCTCCTCTCTGTTTGCCCTCCTTCTCCTCCTGTTCAAAACCCATGTTTTTGCTCTGTCCCTTATCTCTTCTGATAGACAAACTAAGCTATAAAAATCAGTCTGAGGCTACCAAAATACAAGAGCTAAGAATTCCAGTACAAACAGTTTATGCAGGTGCTCTGCTGCATCCCAGAAGCCTTTTTGGCCTGCAGAGAAAAGGGACAAGTGTTCATGTTGTATGATTAGCCTAATTAAATTAAAACTGCACTGATTCTCATCCTGTGAAAATAACATGGACAGTTTTAGCTTTGTATGGCATCTTTCCATTGGGGCATTACAAGAAATTTCCCTGGTAAATGATTTTACAGAAGTTAAACTTTCTAGAATGTTGTCCACATGAAGCACAGAAACTCTGCATGGGCATGTATTTTAATTGTCTTATTTGTTTCTAAGTGGCAATAACATTACTATTTCTTTTATCTCTTGCTGTCTCCTCCATTGCTTCATTACAGGTTGAAAAATAATCTAACTAAGAGGGAATTCTAAACCACTTAGTTAACATGCTTTCCAATTTCTGATGCTTGGACGAGTGCCATTTGAAAATAAAGGCCGTAGAGTTAGAGGATCTACTGTGCCTTGATGTTTTGTGGGTTTTCTGTGTGTGGTTGGGTGCTTATATATAATAAATACTTATTTCCTCTCTACTGGTGAAGAGAGAGTTTAAAGTGATTAGCCCAGTGGTAAATGCTTCTATTGGATACATTTAGATGAGTGGAATGCTTCAACTCTACTAGGTGGAATCCCTTGCTGGGACTCCTTCTGCAGGTCCAAATGAGACTGACTGTCCTTTGGAGCCCTAATGTCTTGACAGCTCCATGGTCAGCAAATGTCTGCAGCAAAGCAGTGATCTCTTTTAAACTTGTATTGTCAGATCAGAAAAAACTAGGTTGATGGAGATTTTTTCAGAGGGACAGGATATAAAGGATAGCTACACCTGATACCAAAACTAGATGGAGCTGTTACAGATGATGTTCAGTATACACTGGCCCAATCAGGAATTAGAAAAGCTAGAATACCAGAAAAACTAGAAAGGAGTTAGAAAGTTAGAATATCAGATACTTTAGATATTTTAGATCTCAAGTGGTTGCTGCTGGTGCTTCCCTCAGGGTTCTTTGATACTGAACTGTGTGTGCTAAATGCAAGTAGTAGTGGATAATAATTGCCACTGAATAAAACTTTCTTGTGTGTGAGAAAGAGACTGGATTAACTCTCAGAACACAGCACCCCTTCACAGAAATTCCAGTCTTGGGGCCTCAGATCTTGAATGTTTTTGACAGGAGGAAACACTAAGTCAACAGCAAGCCAACTCCATGACCATGATGTGTATCAGAAAACTCTTTAAGTAAATTGTTATGAGCAGGATGTGGCACAAAAAAGAAATTACCTTTCACTTATTTTACAGAAACACTTTGAACTGAAATCTCTGGCATCACATCTGCCTCTTCATAGATGTTGGTGATGTTTTTGCTAGACACAAATGCTGCTGGAAAGGAAGGCAGTAAGTGTCTTCACAGTAGAGGATCTGCCTCGTGTCTGGAGAAGGAGATCTCTGGTGTTCAGTGTTTGGAAGGAGTGGGAAAGGATAGTGGGGCTGCTGGGTGAAATATTTTTATGCCTGTCAATCATTTAAAAAGGTAAGAGTCCTCCACTGTGTCATCTCAGTTGCTCTAGTTATTTGCTGCTGATTCATGATGTACCATTTATATCACTGCTGACATTTCTGCTTGAACCACATCCAATCCATTTTATGCTTATTCCATCCTTTCTAGTACATGCCTCTGTAAGAAGTAAGCCTTTTGAGACGGTGTAGGCAACAATACAAAAATCAATGCATAAATAAAACAGAAATACCTGAGTATATGTATCTCATTTATGCCATGCAAAATGCATTTTAATTAATATTTCAGAAAGACAAGGATTATTAGATAAGATGAAATATATATAATGCACCATATGACATAAAATTTAGCCTATTTTTTATTTTCTTCAGTTTAAAATGGGTGATGGCCTTACATTTCAAAAAGCTCAGATATAAATATTCCCCTCTCAGCTTTGGAAAGGTTTGATTCAATGCAAAAAATATGAGAAAATAAAATCACCTTGCTGGGTCAGAACAAAGTCTTAACAAGTCACTAGTAAAAGGCAAAGCTTTGGAGGCAGATGAACAAGTTTTTAAGATTGCCAAATAGGAAAAAACATCTGCTCCTCTTGAAATTTAACAATAGTCAGTTTCCTCACTGGAATGTGAAGATTTATAGACTTTGCATTCTAATTATTTCTGCTCAGTTATCAGGAATTTTAAATTCTAGTGAGATCTGGAAGCCATTGTTTTGAAGAAATCACTTCTGTGGACTAATTATATATATGTGAAAAAGCATTAGTGGGCCCTTCTTGGTCATCCCTAACAAATACCAAATTGTAGCAAGTTACAATTTTATAGAATTTGATATTTTGCAGAAGCAGTAACAACATTTTATTGATAGAATAAGAGAAGAATGAAAAGTAAGGAACGACGAAAGAAAAGGAAGCTAAAAAGACAAAAAAACCTGTCTTCAAATAATCTGTAAAGAAATTATCATTTTGGTGACTTTTTTTTTCATGTGATCATTTCCATAACTATTTATAAAGAAAACCAATATTAGGTTACAGGAAAAGCAAATATATCTTTAAATTATTATTGAAGAAATTAGACAAAGAAACATTATGTGTGAGGGGAAAAAGAAAGTTTGAAGACAGACCCTGTATTGAGGAAAAAACCTGCTACTTGATCAAGAACAGGCAAATTAGAGAATCATAATAGAGGAAGTGAACACAAGTATCAAAAGACTCTCTTAAGAAATAGCTCCTATTATGTTTACGTAACTCAGACAAAAAGAGAGGACAACTTTCAGTGTATATGGAATTAAGGCAATGAAATACAGAAGGAGTTGAAATAGAGGAAAACTGGTGCAGTTAAAACCAGAAAAAATTACATAGTATTAAGATTTAAAACCAGATGGACTAATTGAAATATTACAGAAATAGAAAAAATTCATTAGGAGGAGATTCTTACTCCAACAATGCTGAGAATTAGGGAAAAGATAAAGAAAAGATGCAATATTTGTAATTCCTGAAGTTTAAGACTGTAAAACTTCTTGGAAATGAATGTCTTGAATAAAGCTTTCTCATGACTGAGAAGAAAAAAACAGACTTACAGGGAAATGAAATATTGCTGGTTTAGCCACATCTCTAAAGTAAAAATATCTACAGCTTTCATAGAAGTCACATATATTGTCATGGAAACAAAGCTAGAAGTGTTGCTTTGGTGAAGAGTATTTTGGGCCCAGCAAAAGCAAAAGATGCACATTTGGTTGATTCAGTTACGCTAAACAGAGGAGTCTGTTGTCAAGTTATCTTCAGATAACTTTGTTACATGGACCACTTCACCAAGTTATTAAATACAGAAGTAAGAAAGGATAAGAAAGGATTCTTTATTGAAGTAAAGAAATCTGACTTCATTGTCACTATTTCTATATTATTTGCCTGTTGGATGTATTCAAGTTTGCTTTCTGGATTATTAGATTTATTTTATCCTCTTACAGGGAAAGAACACTTCAGACATTCTAAGACTGCTGTTCAAGTCTGACTAAGTGGTGTTTTAGATCAAGCATGTAGAAAGGGGAAATTCAGCTGAACCCACTGGGTAGAGCAGGGATTTGGCATCAGAGCCCACTGACAACCCCAGGCACTTCTCACAAGCTCCATATCAGGGTCCAGCTTAAAGTAATCAGGGCCAGAGGCAGGACTGGAGACACACAACCACTCAGATGTCTATGGTGAAGGGACTGATAGATGCAAGATGGGACAAAATGGAGGTACTGGGCCCCAGGAAAGAGATGGGAAGGCTGAATGGGAGGCCATAGAGGAACATTCAGGACTGTTTGTGCACTCAGGGGCCTGGTACTAAGGATCAATCCAGGCATTGAGTGAATGCTGTATCCACCACGTAGTAGTAGTAGTATACAGGGGAAATGGAGATATCAAAGGGGAAGAATTATACAGTAGTATGCTAGGAAACATAAGCTGAAATATTTTTCATTTAATTAGTATATTCTTGTTAACTTAATTTGTTTTCATACTGGCAAAAACTTAGAGCTTACAAGAAGGTAACATTTTTTGCGCTTCTGCTTGGTCTAGATGTGTAGCAGTCAGATTCTTCCTAACTAACGTATCAGTTATATATTTCAGCTTTCATTACTCCCTCAAATAACTTGCTAATTAGTCTAAACAGCTGGCAACTCATTAAAACCAAGTGGCCGATGAAGAAAATATATAATAAGAAGAGAAAATTAATTACAAAATATTCTGTAAGCAGTAGGTTAGTGTATGAGATGCTGAAAGTGCACTACAGATTTTTGATAGGTCCACTGTAAGCATTGCCACCTAGGCAGGTCAACACGGACTTCCTTTTTATTCTGATAAGACAAATAAATTCTTCTTAGGTGTGCTTATCCTCAAGCATGTATCTAAAATGTTCCCTAGAAATATGCACTTCTCTTCACTGACTATAAAGTGTGCCTGAATACTATCCTAAGCAAAAGCAGACAGTTTACGATTAGGTGGACTGTACTCTCTACATCAGAACAAAGTCTAAAATTTCATTTATATTTTCATAAAAAATTTTCTTCTCTCTTCCTGGTGTGTAAATCATTCTATCAGCAAGATATTTACTGAAGTGTATTCAGTTCTGTCTAGCTCCATTTAACATCTGTCCCTCAGCATCACTGGAACATGCCTTGGAGAAGGAAACGAGTTAGCTGGAAGTCATTTGTCAGCTTTGATGTTTTCCTTCCAGACACTCAGTTCTGTGAAACTTTCCCTTACTCAGTTAGACTGTCACAGCTTGTTATTGTCATACTGCAGCTCAATGTATTAGCTTGGCAGTCTCAGATAGCTTGATATCCATCTTCACTTATAATACAAAATTCAAATTCCTGGCTAATTTTCATGAGGGGACCAGTACAAATTCTTATTACAACATCATTCTGTTATTTAATCTGTCATGCATGAGCATATGAAAGCAGGGACTACATGATACTTAAGCTTATTGGTCCAGTCCTTCAAGCAAATTGTGACAATAAATTAGCACAAAGCAAACTTATATTCCTAATTATTTTACTTTTATTAGAAGCTTGCCTTTAGAAGAGATACCTCAAAACTATGACACAGCCCTTTCAAAGTGATAGCCACTTGATAGCCTAATAAAAGCTAAAATAACTTTGTTAGTTGAAATCAGAATGTTTTTATAAAGAAATTACCAAGATCTTAAAAAGCAAGCATTACATTATGTGTGAGTCCACTCACACATAATTGCTACAGCTAGTTGAAAAAATCATGTTATCACATTTTTCTATAAAATGCCACTCTATGGAAATCAAACCTGTGTAGGAACAGACCAATTTTGAAGAGCTTTTGGGAAACAACCAAACTGAAGCATCTCGGTGAAACCAAAATATTCCACTTTGACCTCATAAAATTTTAGTTTTTCTTATTAAAACTTCCTTTCAACTCCAAATGTAATTTTTTCCATTATACAACATAAAAGTTGAAGAAAACATCACAAAAAAATCCATTCATTTTACTGAGGAAGAATGATTTTTAAAATATTTTCCTGAAATTCTGAAAGTTCTTTCCTTTATTTTAATGCTGAAGGAAATAAGGTTTTAAAATCCATTTCCCACAGAAAATGAATACCATTTCCAGTACAACTATAATATTTTTTTGTAACAATCCTCCACTTAACATCTCTTCTAAGACAGACAGATGAATCATGCCCTGGAGGTGCCTGCTTCTTTCGGCTGGCTATAAAGAGAATCTAGGTTGATGAGTCTAGACATCGACAACCAACTTTCAGATATTTACCCTTAGGCAAGATGACTCCTTTCTATTAAAAAGATGAAAATACTATACAATTAGTTTCCAGTCATCATGATTTTTCAATAATGCTCAAGGGAATGTTTATCAACAGTTTGCCTTCTAATTATAAACCTTAAAAGAGGTTACCCAGGGAGGTGGTGGAATCCCCGCCATCAAGCACCCTAGATATCCCTCAGCAATGAGCTGTGTCATCATGGTGCCTTTTGTTCAACTCTGGCTCAAATTATAGTCTGTGTAGGTCACAACCAGAACTACAATGCTTCTATTGCCACAGTCAGTTGAGATAAGCATCCTCCTTCCCATAATGCACACCAGCAGACTGCAGAATTGCTCACATGGAAATATGGAATTAAACAGGAGTCTCCCATGACTCCAAACCTTCACATGTGGCCCAGAATGGCTGTTTGTCTTGCTCAGCCTTGCAGACAAGGTCACATGAGCAGATGCTGGGCTGGAGGGGATCACTCAGCTGTACTGAACCTCTTTGCTGGTGCCATGGACCATAGATTCATAGAACCATATAATCTTTTGGGTTGGAAGAGACCTTTAAGATCATCAAGTACAACTTTTAACCTAGCATGGTCAGGTTACCACTAAACCATGCCCCCCAGCATCATGTCTACATGTATATCTACTCATCTATTCACAGGCCACAATGGCCTGCACATCCACCTACATCCACCTTTGTATAATTTCAAAACTTGTAAGAAAGCTCAGGAAATACAGACAAGTTGAATTCTGTCCTGCCTCCTTGGCCCTTGTGGACAGTAGCCTTGGGAGGACTGGGAAAAGTCCCTCAAGGGGAATACCTGAAACCCTTGACAAGAGCAGCATCAGTAGGTTTGAGTGGGAACATCAGGGCGTGCTCAGCACAGGAGGAACAGGAGCCCCTCTCTCAATATTTGACATGTGGTCAGAGTAAATAGAGATGTGTTTGTGCCTTAAGAGATAAAATATACTACATTTGAGGATTATCATGGAGGGAGGGAGGTATAGACACCTTACAGATCTTTCTGCCATAAAGCCTGTCTAGAGCTGAAGCTGGAAACGAATACAATTTGTGTAGAGACTAATGGAAAAATCAAGAAAAAAAATAGTGTTACCTTCCACATTTGCATAAGGATAATGGGGTTAGAAGGGAGGGGTAAGGTAGCAGTAAATTCAGCAGATGGGCTGTACTTTTTTAGGCTCAGACAAGTCTGAGAACAGAGAAAAAACAAGGAGCTTCTCTTTCAGTATAGTTCTGGAGGCAGAAAGAGGGAAGTTGGTGTTTATTAGGTCATTGTTCAAATAAGGTAGAATTAAGAATATTCGAGAACTTAAAAATAATTCCTCATTTCATGGTTTTCTAGAACTGTGGTATTTGTTGATTTTCCAACTCTGAAAGGTGTAAAATACGCCTGGGATGTGTTTACTGCCTTAGCAGAGTTTTTCTGCAGTAAATTACTTTCTTTCTAGAAGAGAATCATCAACTTTGTTTTTCCCAGGGTGGAAAATAGCCCCTTTCTATGAGCTTCTGTGGGAAAAAGGTGAAATGGTTAGAGCTGATCACGAGATATCCCTCATTCACACTCAAGGGAAGAAAATGGAAAACTGTGAGAAACTCCACTCCTACTCTCGCCTGTCTCTCTTGTGAGCATTTCATTCCTTGCTTGAACTTCATTACACTCTTTCCTTTCCCAGGATGATGTCCCTTCCTTTCTGCTCTTGCCTCACCCTTTAATTCACTCATGTAATGCTTATATTTCCTTTTTAAAACATGAAGACTGTCATGTGAGTGCCCTTATATATGGGATTCTGTTGAGAGCTCTCCATGAGTTGTTTTGGATTGAAATCTGCCAGAAGTTTTAATCTTAAAACTCTCTATTCTACCCCGAGAAGATGTGCTTAAACATCGGCTTTTGTTGCTTAGAAGCATTTTCATCTCAGAAGAAAACTAACAGCAGGTGAAAGCTTATCAAGATTCTACGGTGAATCTGTTCTGTTTAAAATGTGCATATTTTTCTCTAAATTTCATTTATGCATAATATCTATGAAAAATTAATTTGCTATGTATGTACCTCTGAAATACTCGCTTCTTTGAAAAAATATTATAAAATTAATACTACACCAAATCATATTCTGTTAAAATTCTAAAAATAACTAGATTTCTTCATTATACACAATACAAGCAGCTGAGATTTATTATGAGACACTTTCATCACACCTTCAACTATGCTAACTATAATTAGAGTTAAATGAAAACACTCCTTTTTATTTGATTCATTTTTCTTTTTTGCTATTCCTAAACTGTCTGCAAATAGTCCAAGTCTTTCTGGAACTCATTCTTGCCTTAAATTGCAAAACCAGTTTGAATGTGTGGCATTCTGAACTCACAGGTGAAGAGATGTAACCCACCAGGGTTAAGATACAGCTTCTCATGGGGATGAGGAGGCTCATCCAGTGGTGGGGTGTTTCCAAACATAAACCATCATTATTTCTTCCAACCTTTCAGGACTGAAGATTGATGAGGGGCAAGATGCCATCTCGGAGTCACCAGGATGGTGCTTCCCATCCTTCCAGGTGATTGAACTCCCTTGGTGATAGCATCTTGCATGCAAGATTGAAAGATATAAGAGTAATCCAGAAATATCTGTATATTTGTCTATTTTTAACAATAATTTAGAATAGAAAGAAAACAAGGGAAGGTAGTGTGGGGAAGGCAGGGAATCCATTTTGTCCTCAATTGTTTTGAAAAGAAGTTATTACAATTCCTTACTAGTATTGAACAGAATATTAGAGAATATTTAGAGAAGTCCAAGCACTTTTATAATATCAACCATCTAAGGGTTAAAAAACCACGCAACAACATTCCTACAGGAATAAAAAAAGGAGAAGACCCTAGCTTTGGCTAATATAGCATACACAAGATATATTTTTTCCACAAGTTTGAAAAGAATTTTAGAAGGCTTTTGTTTTCCTTGCTTTTTGCATCATGATGACTTCATTGAGGATGGGAATGCACTAAGATTTAGTCCAGCCCTGAAAAATCACCATCACCAAAGGTTTCAAAAGATAAAGTGGAATAAAATTCAGTAAAGAATGGCTTTGGCATAGCTGACCCTGCCTCATTCACAGAGGGGTGGTCAGCGTTCTTCAACATGAGATCTGTAACCCCCAGGTGCTGATAAGGGAGTACACCACTTTCTGCCAACCAACTTTCTCACAGTGCACAAATATATTTCAAAAAAAAGCAAGCAAGCAGAATGAGGAAAATAGTTTTTTTCCAACTTTAACTTCATTCTTATTTGGTTTTTAATTAAAAGTTGGCCACACCATAAAGTTTGGATATGGGTATTTTCATAATGAATCTTGCACTGAAACTAGTGGAGACACACTGGACCAGACATTCTCCAAACGGCCCCCCCAACTCCCTTCTCCCTGATGCAAAGTTAAGAAAAGAGTGGGTCCCTCTATTTACTCCTCACCATGTTTATTTTAAGGCATAAATTGTCTACCTAGTGCTTTACCTCTGCAATGTCCTTTAGTAACTGCTATTAGCCAGAGATCAGCACCTCATCACAGCTCTGCCCTACGTGCTTCATTTATCTCCACCAAGGACCCAGAGCTCGCTAATCTATCAGCAAGCTCTGGAAGCTCTAGCACTGCTGTTAGATGACACTGTATTAGTGAAATCTCATCACTGTGAGAGCACTTTATTTTATTAAAAGTGCAATTAAAATGAAATCAAATACTTTCATTAACTGCAACAACTAAAAATTATACTCCCAGTTGCTTTCTTCTCATTAAGAAAATTTGCATTTGAATAACTTTTCAACTGTGTGTATTTGTAATTAATGCAATTACAAGCCAGAGATCTGTTCCCAAAAGTAAAGAAAACTTCTTTTATCAGTTTTACCATTTTAATTGAAATAAGACTTCGTATAGTGAATTATTTAATGTCTGTTATCTGGAAAGTACATATAGAGATAACAAGTCAGTTTCAGTATTTGGGATGGTGCCCATTTATTTTAAAGCTGGTTTAAGTCCTGGGAGCCACAGAGAATGAATTGTTTGGTTCAGTCCCGGAATACTAAGTATTACAGCTTTGTTGGTTTAAAACTAGAGCCTATTGTTTATTTAACTCTTTCAAAATTATCTTTTTCTTTTCCAAATTAATATACGATAGAAAGATGAAAATATTCACATAAGGGGAAAATCTTTAGCTGGGAGGAGAGGTGATAAAAACTGTCGATGGTAAGAAAGGGAAAGAGGGAAAAGTTACATAGTTTATAAATAAAATAATACAGCCTGGGGTTGTCACATACAATACCAGTACTCAGGAGCTCTAGGCATAATCAAGGTGATACCGTACTGGATGCTGCATAACCACATGGCACTTGCAGCCAGAAACTGCTGAGAACTTAGAAGAAAACTGAGTTTTATATTAGAGTGAGTTCTGCCCTGTATTTGCTTCTTGTTCAGCAGTGGGACAAGGCAAACAGAGAAGGTAGGGGAGCAGCAGGAATATTCTTGACAATGAACATAACTCTCTTCTGTACCAAGCAATGGTCTCATAATCCGACAGAAGGGACACTCATGCACCTTGTATTTGCCACACTGTGAGATTCAAACACTCTTTAAATGTGTACCTGATTGACCAGAGGCAGGCAGCTACTACCCAGTGCTGCTCCATCCTCATCACAGAATCACAGAATGACCCGGGTTGGAAGGGACCTCAAGGATCATGTAACTCCA
>VZTY01010473.1:30866-87845 GCA_013400935.1 Turnix velox | reverse complement strand
CAACCTTTCAACCAATTGCTTATCCATCTAGTTGTCCACCCATCAAATCACTTCCCTCCAATCTGGAGATAAGGATGTGGTGGGGGACCATGTCAAAGGCCTTGCTCAGGTCCAGGTAAATGACATCAGTTGCCTTCCCTTCGTCCACCATCGCAGTCGCTCCATCATAGAAGGCCACAAGACTGACTACTAGGACACACATGGGGCCAGAAAACTCACTGCATATTTTATTGTGGAATTCACCAGTTTCATTTATTAAGCATTTATCAACATAGAATTCTCATTAAACTCCTTATTTTCTTTGGCTTCAGGGAAATTACAGTATCTTTCCTTAGTTTTCATTTTTCATTCTGAAAATGTACACATTAAGGTATATAGAACTCCTTTAAACTTTTTCTTTCCAGTAGTGACTGAATACTCATCTTCCAGTAGTCCTAACACACAAATCCATATAGATTTTTTTCATGTATTACGCATTCATCAGCAAAAAAAACTATAAGGAGAAAGCAAATAAGCATAAAGAAAAGTCATGCTGAGCACATAGTTTTCCATGTTTTCCTGCTTCCCCCTCTCCTCCCTCCCTTCCAAGTACAGAGCTCACCTCTGTGCTCTCAAACTGTCTATCTTCCAGCTTTGGTTCAGTGCTTACAGAACATTTCAGGTGAAGAACTGTAAAAAAGAAATTACATAATGACCTGGACACCAACCATATGTAATAGAGAAAGAAATCTAATGCAATCAGGAATTACTTCAAGAAAGTCCTGTACACTGAAGAGTATGTCAAACAACATGGTCATGTTAGATACTTCTGGGCTACATGTTATTCAACTAGGGATTTGTTGAGTTACACCTTATATCTGAATGGGATTATTCAAAGATGGCTATTTACTAGTCTTTTTCCATAAGAGGCTTCCTTCTCTTCCCTTAAAAGGGACAGTGGTGGGGAAGAAATTTAACATCACAGGAACTGAGTCTTAGAAGCAATCAATTCAATTTTCCTTCATTCTACATGCTGTTTATTGAACTACACAATTCTCCTCTTCTTCTCTGCACCATTTAAGTTCTTGGAAATTGTTATCATGCCTTTGTAGTTTTGGCTGTCTTGTAGCCAAGCTGTACAAGTTTGGTTTTCTAATTTCTCTCTACCACTTCTAAGCCATTTTTATTGCCTTTGTTGTGTACTCTTCAGATAGCCAAGACCTTCTGGACACTGACTCACCCAGATCTAAACACCCTTTATCATGTCCAGAAATAGCATGAACCCTACAGAATCGTTCTGCTGCTCTGTGTTGTTACCTCATATACATCTGAAAATTTCCAAGTCCCTGCAACTATCTTCACTGAATCTAGTTGTATGTCAGGATTTCCACCTTGGATCAATACCCTATCCTCATAAAACAAGAGCAAAAATACTTATATTAAATTTTGTGGCTCCAGGCCATGGATAAGAACCCCCTAAAATCTGTCATTTAAAGGGCTCTGCAAATGAACACGTTTAAAAGAACTGACATATTTTTTCTCATTAAATGAATTAATGAGGATATTGTCATATCTCTTCCAAAACTCACCAGATCCACTTAAAAATTGAGAGAATTATAGGATCTTACATTCCATCACTACAAATATTAACTATGACTCAGCACTTTACATTTCCATTCAGTTTCCACCTGAGTAAGCCACTGATGGCATTATCTCTATTTACTTCTACTTTCCTCTTAGTACATGAGTACAATATAATATATAAATGATAGAAGACTTAAAAGTCACATCACAATCTTTGTCAGAGGCTTTTCCACAGTCTGATACTACTTCTACAAGTAGTCTAATACTTGTACATTATGTGAAGTTTTGAATTTCAAACAGTTGAATAATTCTACTGAAACAATAACCATGCCATGGAAATTCAATGGAAACTTTGAAGAACTCACAGGTCTCAGATATGAAGAATTCATATCTGCATCCTATAGATATCTCCCTCAGGTCTTCGCTCCCATGTGGCTTCTCTGGTTAAAGCCTCTTATATGTAGCCTTTCCTTCATAGGCACTCAAGGAACTGACATCCTGAAGCATCTTCATTCATGAAACTTGTAGAAAATTACTTCAAAGTTTTCTCCTTTCTCCAATATAACTGACATGGGGCACTAGTTTCTGAAGCAGTCAACAGGAGACAGAACAGGAAAAGAAAGACAAGAGAAGGTTACACAAAGTCGCTGGCAGCTCATAAAACAAAAACGAATAAAATACAAAGATTTAGTTTAAAAAATTTATCAGCAGATATTTTGTTGTATGTTCATAACTACTTAAAGTTAAGAAGATTGATTTTTTTTTTTATTCTTAAACTAAAAGCTAAATGAAATTGAGAGTGAGAAGAACGGAAAGATTCTTCTTGATAGATTAGGTAAGAAAGATGCAAATA
This sequence comes from Turnix velox, assembly GCA_013400935.1. NCBI lineage: Eukaryota > Metazoa > Chordata > Aves > Charadriiformes > Turnicidae > Turnix > Turnix velox. Next base: position 85,429 of record VZTY01010473.1, on the reverse strand, counting down.
TGTTCCAGCAGAATGCAATTATTTTGAGGAATCTACAGCTCAGCAGAAGATAAATTATATTTCAGAAGAATTCTATAAGAATTCAGGTAAGAACTTTTAATGAGGAAATTGATGATTATTTTAAAAGAGGAGTCTGCTGTCACACATAATGGGAAAAATCTCTTAGATTTTTCTTTTTATCTCACAGGAAATTGAGAAAAGCAATTAAATTTCTCAAATTTGAAAACTTTCAACTAATGACAGGTTTCCAATACTGTCTCAGAGACATTACTGACTGCACATACTTCTGCTTTTAATTCAAATATTTCTTCCTTGTACAAGGAAGTTGCTTGGGATACTGCTGTGCAAACAGAAACAATCTCTACGCTGCTTAAAATAGATGGGGGTCACTTAAAGTATAACAGTTTGCAATCCAGGATCCTTCCTTAATAAACACTGCACATTCATTGTCAATCCACTAAATATCCTATAGAACTTATATACAGCCAATACAAACTTAAAAAAAGAAAGAGTAGGCATTTGGAAATATAGCTTATTTATTAGGAAAACACCCACACCCACAGGGAAAAAAGCCTCAGAATTCTCAGAATTTGCACCCCAATCTAAATAATGCAAATTACCTACAACTTCATTTTTGCAGTGGTTTTCGATGCTCTCAAAAGCCCTTTGAACACACTGAATAGCTGTGCAAAATCCTGAGTCATTTGAGCCTGGAAAGATCTTTACACAGTAGATTAAAGCGGTGTTAGAGGTGTGAGGTAACTGAAAAATACATTATATCTGAGTGTGTACATGTCATTATATCACATGAGATCAGTTCTAGTCCTTTTCCTTTGGAGGTGTCTTCTACATGGTGATACTTCTGTACTTAGGGAGATATATAACATGAAATAGGCATTGCTCAGTGTCTTTCATGTTAACAAATTACTTATCAGCAGATTAAGTAGGTGCTAGTGTCAGACAAAATGCACGCACTTTGAGAAATTAAGACTTTCGTGCTTTTACGACATGCAGGAAAACGCAGCCTATCCTGACTGAAGATTCAGAAATATTAAAAAAAAAAATTTTGATCTTCCTTAAACAATCCCTCTTTAAGTTGTCCCTCAGATTATTTTTCAATTAGACTGGGGATTTTGGATCAGTACCTACTGTAAAAGTAGGTATTTTATGCATATTCTCATTCTGCAGCCTAATCATAGGCATCCTGGGGTCAGAAATTAATGTGAAGTTTGAGCTGCTTTAGGAAACTGCCTGGTTTGTGTGTAGTAGGGGCGACCACCTTTCACCAAGTTGCAAGAGAAGAAAACACAGCATGTGTCCAACTAGACCTAATCATATCAGCATACAGTGTTCTGTCAGGAAAACCTTTCCACAAAAGCTGCCTGTAGGGTACTCTGCTATCCTTTCTTATAGCAATCAAGTACATGAGCATTACAGAGTATTGCTATCACAGATTCTCTGAAGGCTTCTCTTCCACTCCCTTAGATATTCTGGACACACTGACAGAATGAAAACAGGGTGGAAGAAAAACTGATTGTTATTAAATAATAGAAATCATAGAAATTTTGGTTAAGAAATATTCCAGAATGGACAGTTGTAAACAAAATTCAGCATACCAGGACCAGCCCTGAATCTAGGTAACATGTTCTTAAAATTTTCCCACAGAAATGTTAAAGAAACATCAAAATAATAGAGCTTGTCTTGCTTTAGTCAGAAGCCTTCCTTGAGTATAGGTTTTGATAAAAATTTCAATTGCTACCTTCTTGCTCAAGTAACAGCTCCTGCTTTTGTAACAGCATTTTTGAGACTAGAAGAGTTTATGTGATTTCCTTAAGAGCATTCTTTATATACATATATATATATACACACATCTCATAAAACAGCACTCTTCCATAAACAGATGTAGCTGAAGTGTGAGTCAGACATCTGAATGAGAGGGAGAATTCCCCACTCCTCATTTCTGTACTGCATTCTGCTGTCTTTTTCTGGTCATATTTTGAAAAATGTTTGTTGTTGTCCTCTGAATTCTTTCTAATGATGTTTTGCCCGGCGGATGCCAGCTAGGGTAGATCAACTACCTCCACTGCTTTACAGATCATGTTTATTTAATGCACCACAGAATACTTTGCCTTTTTAATAGCAACATCATATTGTCAACTTGAATTGAGATTGCTGTCCATGGTTCCTGCTTCCTCCTCTTTATTGCACCTACCTATGAAGGGGGAGGAAGGTGGCAAAGGTATTTTCTGATACAGAGCACTGTGGGTTGGATGTCATATGTGAAGAAGGAGTGACACAGAAATGACAATACAAAATCAAAACAAAACTTAAAGCTTGACTATTTACTTCACTGAAAACAGAAGCAGATTTTATGTTGGAGGAAAATTGCATATCTCGTGCAGTGCTTAGTGTCAAAGCCTTTATATTCCCTTTGAATTGTATCTTTATGCATATTTGCATGAAACTACTTGGGAAGTTTTATTACCATATTGAATAAGAGAGTTCAGAGGTGGCAGGAACTGAAAGACCTATCTAGCCCCAAGCCAATATCTCTTATATCTGACAGATATAAGCAGGCATAAACAAGCAGGCAGAGAAGGCTCCACAGTTTCAGAGCTTTCAATATGCCTAGCAAAAATAATGTAATGATAGCACTTAGCCTGAAATTTTCTTATTATTTAAGCCCATTTTGTATTTTCCTGCTCCCATTAGTCCAAAAGACAGGTTATTTCCCTTTCTACCTTCAAGTCATTTAAATATTTGATATTTGTCATCTCTCCTCAGCATGTTTACTTTACATCAGTATTAAACCTCTCAGTATATTTCAATCCTCCCAGCTTTGAATTGTCTGTAAACATAAAATACCTGTAATCGATACTGAGAAACATAGCTTATGGTTATTATATATATGCAAATCACTGCATACAGGATATTTTCTGATGGCTGAGACATGAGCAGTCACACCAAGCACATTTATTCATAAATGAAAAACAGTGGAGATGCAATTCATGTAAGCAACATTATCCCTAAGCAGTTCTAATTTATGTATCTTACATCTTCAGAACGTGGCAGAAATCCACTCTTCCACAGCTTTAATAATATGCACAGCCATATGCAAGCTGAACCTTACTGTATTCTTAAATCTCTTCTGTACAGGTGTTTTAGGAATACTGAGTATTTTGTACTTTATTGATGTTTAAATTTCATAGTTAAACCACTGGCATAGCTTCCAAATACAATCCAGCTAATTATTATCTTTTGTAGTTTCAATCAAATTGGTAAGTACATGTTTGAAAAACACACTGCTAAATCACACTAAGGCCTGCTCTGCATCTTCCCCAAAACAAAGTTCATCCCATTCTCCTACTCATCTCTCCTTCCACACATATACACAGACTCAGTCATTCTGAAAGCACACTTTTTAGCCCTCAAACACTGATGTTTAGTTTGCGCTTACCCTTTACAAGTTTTTATATAACCAACCCAGAATGCTTTTATTTTTTATTCTGTAAGATAACCATGGAGACCTGAAAGGGTTGACGTTTCTCAGCAAGGAGGAGTAAGGCACTGCTGCAGTCTTTGTACAGAAAGTAATCCAAAACTAATCCTGTTTATTGCAGCAATAGTTGTTCTACAGCCTTTACCAGTCAACATTGTTCAGAATTTTTAGTAATTTTTTTGCTTCATCTGGAAGCAGTTCTAAGAAAAAAAGAAAGAAAGAAATAAACACCACCCAGAAAAAGAGCATTTAGTTGTTGTGAACAGCAAGCAACATGATCAGCTATGTCAGAAAAACTGCAACAGCAGCTTCATGTGTTGTTCCCAGGCGTGTTAAAGCAAGCTAATTTTAGCAATCCTTATGTATTCTCAGAACATGTGTTCATTCTTTATGAAATTGCAGGATATCTTAGTAGAGGGATTTAATGTAAATTATTTACGACTAATCTTGTGGCTTGGTTTGGCTTATGTCCACTCATGGTAGAAGAACTTTAGACTTCTTAAGTAGAAGCACAATTTGAAATATTAAAGAGAAATATTTATATATACATTACTTTTCTGTCTATGGATTTCAGACATAAGATAAAAGGTTTCCATTGTTGATTCTTTCAGCTCTCCTGGTACTACTGCAGAGCACTCACAGCTGAGCTCGAAGCTACAGCTTGGGGATTTCAAACTAACAGAAATGCTCCAAACTAGCAGTTTCCTTTTGATTTGCCAAAAAGTCTTTCAAACAAGCAATAGCAGTATTCTTCTGGTACAAAAAAGATCAAATATAATGAATCGAATTCATCACCCTCTAGAGAAACAATTACATTGATCTATTAAATAACAACAGTTTGTATGAGGTAATGATTTCAGGAGTCCACAATGGAGCCCTACCTGTACTATGCATCACTTAAAATGTTGCCCTAGGTAAGGGAGACAATTAGCTGACAGCACACTCAGGTTTATATCCACAACTAGCAAACTTCTCATGGTCCTTTTTTAATAGATGCATTTGGATACAAAACAAGTCATGCTGTCCAGCTGGTTGTTATCTTCAAGTAAGAGTATGTTTAAAAGGAAAATTAATTCAGTAGCTGCACAGGTAATTTCCATTATCTTGTTTAATACTTCCTTTGTGGAACCATACAGTAGTGTCAGATTGGTCCTCTTTGTTATCAGGTATCTAGTAAGTGAGCATCATCAAACAACTCTGGTGACTATTAATGATGTTCTTATTCTCCTGGATACACCCTTCTGTTTCTTGCGATTTTAGCTTCCCTTGTCTTCAAAACAAGAATTACCGAAGAGTAGAATCTGAGCTTAGCCTTCAGACCCTGTTTATAATTTTTGGTGAAGGCATTCACTAGTTCTTATGGTCACCATATTAAAATAAATTTGTCATCTAAATTGCTTCTAAGGCCCTACCCAATGTACAGCTATCCTTTTCTCCCTGAAAGTCTGGAAACTCCTCCTCCCCAAGGTGATAACGTAATATCTTATATTGTGCTGTTTTCTCTCAGTGTGGTGAAAACTGATCAATGCTGGTCTTTGCTCTGTTACTTTTCTTCACCATTCCCTAATTTTATCCTTTGCCTAAAGATTTGGACTTATGTATTGAGGGAAAATCAACAGATTACAAGTTACCATGTCAATATGTAGATGAACTGTGGTAAATCAGTTCAACTCCCTGAACTTCTAAGCTCTGTATTAGCTGCATAAAGTAATATATGACCAGTTACTTTATATTCAAAGCTGCAGTAGGAGTGTAGCATTTGAGGTAAAGCATTTGTTGACCATCAGAAAAATATAAAAATTCATTAGGTCCTTTGATCCAAAGCATTGCATTCTAACACTCCGAATGCAAGGGTAAACAATAAAGGCCTTTACAGTGCCTGTGCTAGCCAGCAGCTGAGCACTAAAGGTCTCAAAGACACCAGAGAGATTAGAATTGTTTATGAATCAACAGGAAAGCACACAAAATGTCAGCAAACTTTCTGAGAAAACCAATGGATTTTGCTGACTACCCTAAGCATGTTGGGGGGAGGTGCTCAGCTAATTAAATTACAAGGGAAAAAAATACTTTAAATCGAGCACACTAGATTCTTTATTTACATGCTACTGCTACATTACACCACATACTAATAATTAAAGGTACTGAACATGATACACACATTAACCATCCAGCAGCCACTTTTAATGCAAGCTAAGCCTGATAATCAGAAATACATTCTAGAGTTAGTCAGAAAAATATTCTGCTCTGAGTTGGCAATGTATTATAGACCTAAAAATTACTATAAGAAACAATAAAGGAAATATTAATGTTGCCCACTTTAACAGCCTACAAAACCAGACTTAACTTCCTCCACAGTAAATAAAGAGGGTTATTTCAGGGGGTTCTGTGTAGGCAGCAGTTTAAGTCAGAGAATCACAGGATGTCAGAGGTTGGAAGGGACCTTACAGCAGTGCACAGAAATCAATCAGGTGGGTTTCCAGAGGTGGGATTCCATCTCTCTGGGCAGCCTGCTCCTATGCTCTGCCATGCTTAAGTAAAGAATTTCCTGTGTCCTTTAGAGAGTAATGCAGGGGAAAGGGACCTGGGGGTCCTAGTGGACATCTGGATGACCATGAGCCAGCAACGTACCCTTGTGGCCAAGAAGGCCAATGGCATCCTGGGGTGTATTAGAAGGGGCATAGTCAGCAGATTGATAGAGGTTCTCCTCCCCCTCTACTCTGCCCTGGTGAGACCACACCTGGAATATTGTGTCCAGTCCTGGAGTCCTCAGTTCAAGGACAAGGAACTACTCGTCCAGTGCAGAATCACGAAGATGATGAAGGGATTGGAACATCTCCCTGAGGAAAAGCTGAGGGAGCAGGGTCTCTTTAGTTTGGAGGAGACTGAGGGATGACCTCGTTTAATGTTTGTAAGTAAGTAAAGGGTGAGTGCCAGGAGCATGGAGCCAGGCTCCTCTCAGTGACCTCCAATGATAGGCCAAGGGGCAGTTGGTGCAAGCACAGGAGGTTCCACAGAAATAAAAGAAAAAAACTTTTTCACAGTGAGAGTGAAAGAACACTGGAACAGGCTGCCCAGTGAGGTTGTGGAGTCTCCTTCTCTAGAGACATTCAAAACCCGCATGGATACCTTCCTGTGTGACCTGGTCTAGGTGTTCCTGCTCCAGCAGGGGGATGGGACTAGATGATCTCTTGAGTCCCTTCCAATCCCTGACATTCTGAGATTCTGTGATTTGATTCCTCATATTTACATGGATCATTCTACGTTAAACTTTGTGCCCGGAGCTTTTATTCTGTCACTGGGCACCAGCGACTGACACCCATCCTTTAAGTATTTGTAAGGACTGATAAGATCCCCTCTCAGCCTCCTTTCTTCCGATCTGAATAGATCCAAGTTTCTCAGCTTTTTCTCATAAAAGAGATGTTACAGTCTTCTAATCATCCATCTGCAGTACCCTCTCCAGCAGTTCCCTGTCCTTCTTGAACTGGAAAGTCCAGAACTTGAGGTAGTATTCTAATGCACCACCATCCTGCTTATTTGAGTTGGTCTGAATTGTTCCTTAGAGGTGCTAAGCCTTCCTCTGCTGATTTCAGAAGGTGCCCATACTCCCTGCTTAAAAATTTAGGTCAGTATTTAAAAAAATATATTGTAAATATTTCCTGAATATTCACTGAGACTGGCCAAGTGGGTTTTAATTAAATATTAATGAGTTTAAAGCTTAATTTTTCTAAGTTCTGTAAAATGTGTGCTTGAAGCTAGTGTCTCATACATTCGCCTGCAGACTGCAGGTCTTCAAACTCCATGCTTTACCTAAGAAGGTACATGCTGACAACCTTTTAGTATGTAAACACCAAGCATAATGGATTTTACATCTAGTTCCACTGGTACAAATATAAAGCCATTTCAATACAAAGCAAATTCAATAATGGAAATTGATGCAGAATAAATATCATGCACATTGCTTCATGCTTCTGTGTAATACAAAACACTTTCCAATGTAATTTTTAGGATGAAGAAACATCTTCCTTTCCTCACCTCAATATAGATTAATTTAGTAAAAAACAGAATCAACATTTTTATGAAATACACAGTTGGACAGCAAAGCAGGTCCATCTCTTTTAGCATATACTCTGCATGACCAGTGATCTTAAGGACATTTTCATAATGAGTGTATGCTTGAACTTCCTTTCAAAGAAAAAGACATTGATGCTGAGCTCTCTCACATATTACTTATCCTAGATAGCTAAATTCTGGTCTGGTAAGTTAGTCATCTAGGTCTCCCTCTGTCGTCAGCAGAGTGGCAGGTACTTGCAGAGGATGAGTCATATCATCTATTTTAGACACATCTTGTAGCAGTATGAATCACTCTGAAAATCCCTCTCCCCATGGCTTAGTGAGGAAGCCCACACAACTAGTTTGGCCAGGACAACCAGCTTCTGGGCAGCTAAGGCCTTCTACTTCGTTTTCTTTAAAAGGGATGTCAGTCAGAAAAGAGTGTTTCTTCAAATGTAGACACATATCAGCTAATGGCAACACAGAGACATGTTCATGCTGAACTATTAGACAAGAAGAGCATTAAATCATTATCATTTTGCCTTGTTTCTGACCTTGAGGTGAAAAATTTCCTATTCCTCTGCCAACTTTCTGTGCTAACTAATTCACATTCAAACACATTAATAAGGCAGATACAGCTGGGCAAATAACCTGGCAGGCACCAAGCATATAAATTAGTGACTGGGGAGTAAATTTTTTCAAACCACTTGCAGTAGTCTTTAATCCCCATTGCTTAATACTGCTTATTGTTTTTATATCCTTCTGATAAAACACTTCCCAACAAACTGCATTTAAAATATGCAAGTAGATTCAAGAAAGAATAAAAGGTGATCACAGTGGTCTATGTGCACTTTTTTTTCCCCTTCAAAATGGGCTGGATAGGGAAAAAGAAATCTGCTAATTAAATTCTAAACTTTCTAAGAGGTCAAAATAGTGTAGCACACACATAGCTCTAATTCAAAGACTATAGGAAGCCGTGAAATTTGTATTTGTCATTCCTTGACACAGATTGTAACAATGTAGTCAGGAGTTTTACTGAAACAAGCATAATTTTCATTCTTCCTCTTCCACTAGGGTTGCTGTGCTGTGATCTATTTTTACGAAAAGGGAAAGAAAAAAAGAGTTTTCATTGTTAAAACAGGTTGGATCTTCCCAAACCTTACATTCAATTCAGAAAGCTCACATCTTCCAACCTGCTTTGAAGCATTTCTACTGGTTATGGATATCATCTATCCACAATATTGTGACCCTAAAAACCTTTGTTTTTAAAAAATTGGATCAAAAATGCAACTTCCAATGACTTACAAATACATGGTATTGAAATACTTTCTTTAAAAATGCAAAAGCTAGAAAAGAAACCTAAGCATCATGAAGAAAATACACCTAATGATATGCCACTGAAATTTTAAGGGTACCGATATCTAGATGTTAACTACTTATCTATCAAATTCTGGCTTTAGCAGGGTTTGTCTAAAGAATTCCTCTGCAGAAATAGCTCACTAAATATGATGAAACTGGTACTATGCTATGCTTTTAAATTTTCCATCAACTTGAAACACTAATTCTGCATTGTCAGTTCCTTCACGAAGCCCAGTGTATACAGAGGAAATTCAGAAGAAGAAGGAAGGGAAATCAAAAAATGGAAGAAAGAAAACAGAATAGGGCAGGGGTGGCAATTGCCTTGGAATAGCCAATGTCTTGCTGATAACAGCAGCAGGCAACTCTGAATTCAGTTACATAAATACTGATCACATTTTACCTATGACAACCCTCATCACCCTTACAGAGACTCCCATGCAATTCTCAAGCCTCACCAGCACATTTTCCATAAACTGGCGTGAGATCAGTTCCCCTGTGTGAAACATCCAGTAGCTGTAAAGATCACATTTCACTTTCCTCACCAGTCAAATGACCAACTGATATTCAAAATCAGAGCTGTTTTGATTTGCCTTGCTTCAGCACATTGATCAAAAAAGCCTGTTCCAGTTCTCCAGATGAATGCCATGCTCAAATAAAAGTTTCTAAATTCTTGCTCTGAAAACTTGCCCTTGAAAAAACATTATCAAATAATCTCCAAAGATCTGCTCTTTTCATGAAATACATGTCAAGTAAGTTGTTTATTAGATGTGCAAACACTTGGATGAAGAAATAAATCTTTCTTTCCTATGTAGCCTAGTAAAACACTCAACTCAACTTCAATATGTGAATGTCTTTAACAGATCTGTCTCCTACTGTGCCAATAAATACCTAACTGGAGGCAGCTATTGAATGTAATGATATGCATAATGACTTATTTCAAAATTCCTTAATAACATTTAAAATTGGGACGATATTATGAAATAATACTAAACCAGAGACTTATCTGGTATACTGGATGCTGTTCACAGTGTAGGAAGTAAAGAAAAAGGAGGTTGATAAAATAATTGATTTTCAGTTTACAACTCCACCCAAATCTGGCAAAAAAGCCTTAATACAAGGCATCATATTTGTGTTTACCTCATTTCTTAACATACTGAACATAATGCTGAACACAGAATGACACCAACATTTTGATTCCCAGCAATGCTCTCTTTTCTATACTTGCCACTCGTCTTAAGCCAGTCCTAACTGTGTTTCTTCATTTTTGTGCTGTTAGTAATGCAATAGCTTTAGTCTCTTCAGTATACTGTCAATTCATTTGTGTTCATTTATCTTTCCTGAAAGATACTGACAAATTTCCTTGTTCTGTAACTTCAGAATAACATCCAATCCTTTGTTTTCTTTTCATGCTTATTAGAAGGCAAATGGAGCCTGCTCCTTTCAGCGACTTTAGGAAGCTTCCCAAATAACAGTACCAAAATAAACTATATTCCCTACCTTGATTAGGACAAGTGATATTATGGAATTCTTCGTATCTCTGGTCTTGAATTCCCCCCCAAGCTCTCATGAAATGACTGCTTTCTGTACTGCAGTTGAGACAGAACACTACTCCTTTCATTCCCACAACTGAGGAAAAAGTCACCATGCTGCTCCTAGTTTTAGACAATTCCTCTGGTTTCCCATTCAAATCACAAACAACTTAAAAGTTTTGAGAATCCTTGCAAGGCTTTCCACAAAATCTCCCACAAAATCTCATCTACTGTTACACTGCATTTACAAGATCATCTTTGAGCAATCTGACATCAATTCTCTCTATAACACATCTATGCCTATGGGGCAGACATCAATTCGCTCTCTCATTTAGCATTCTCATTTTAAAATATACATTTCCTCTTTTTCTCACTTGATATGTTTTCCCTGCCATCAGCCTTATGACTGACTTCTTTGATTTATGAAAAGATTTTCTATTAGCATACTATTCATGGCCTACTTTATGTAGTATTCTTGCATTTTATAAATAATTTGCTCAACATCTCAAAAAATCCAACATCAAATCAGACTTTTAGATTGATTTGCAGCAACTTGGTCTTCAGTTACTTCACCAAAATTGGGGTTCTAAGTTGGAGATAGAAAAAAAATTAAAACCACAATTTTTTCAAAATTAACCCTGGGTTCCTGATGTTTCCTTTATAGTTATCTTTCATGTTAAAATATACAATTATCATTAGAATAGAATAGAATAGTTTCAGTTGGAAGGGACCTTAAAAATCATCTTTAACCCTTCTAGGTTCATCTATTATTCTTACAGTATTACAGAGAGTGTATTAGCTTATACTTAGTTGGAAATGAAGAAGATATGCAGTTCCTTATTGTGAAAAAACAAGCCAGGTGTTTGCTTAAAAACAGCCTGGCAATAGCAAAAGCATACATAAAAACCTGTAATTTTCTTAAGCAATAAACTGAGAAAAAATTCTGGAGAATCACCTTTCAAGATGTGTCTTTTGAATCTTGTTTTATGCACTTTGCATACATTTTTTCTATCTTAATGTTAATTACTACATTAGAATACAGTTTTATTGGTTGCACAAATCATTTTCACCAAAACAACTTCATCACTTAAATTTTCATGGTTCTGCTACTGTTAACATCTTAGTTTTGTGCTTTGGTATACACAAAACTAATTCCAACACCAGAAATCAAACATTGGAACTAAGCAAAACTACCATGCCCTTATTTTCCCTTCTAATGCACACACACAGTCATTACAATCCCTTGGTAACAGAGTAACTGCTATATATAAGAATACTCACAGTAAAACACATCTCTGACCCGCATACTCCTAAAGCTTAATTTTTCCCTGCCCACCTTTCTGCAAAATTAAACCATCTCCACAGGGTTAACTGCAGGTAATGATGATGACCCCCTGGAGCTCCATTTACTAAGGTTTTATAATTTGAACCCCATTTCAATTCCTGAAAGGGAATTTGCAATCCAACAGGAGCCCCAGGATTTTCTCCAATGCCTGGCAACTCGGTTAAGCCTTTAAGTTACTTTAAAATTAATTTTAATTCCATGACTGTGCTCCAACTTAGTTTCACTTTAATGCTATTTTATCTCAGAAGTTTGGAGAGTATCTCAAATGTCTATCAAGTGTCATACAATTGGTATGTACCTCCCATGCTGTAACTCTTCTATTTACTGCACTTCACGATATACTGTATTTAGGGTCCATGTATTTGACCCATGTTTAGTTGCAGAGAAAGAAAAATCTTTAATTATTAAATTTATTAATTTTCATTCTGTTCCAACTAGGAGACAGGAAAATTCTCTATAAATTATTTTGGACTATTTTCTGCTAACTTTTCTCCCCAGGGCATTCTATATATTGACAAGACCTGCTCAGATCTTTACCATGGAAACTTTTGTTGCCTGCAGTAGGATTATGCACACAGCAAAATGCTTAGAACTGAGCCTTACTGCTAAGGTGTAAGATAAATTTCCCTAGAAATTCAGGACTGCCTGTAAGTTTTAAGCCTTCTCTCAAAGAATATCTAGCAAATGCATTCCAGTGCATTTTAAAAAGTAAAGATGGTTTTGCCTAATACATGGGCTATGCTAAAATCTCTGTTTTAATTGTAGTCTTTAGCATGTTAATTGTATATTATTAGGAACAAAGAGAACTGCACTTTTCCTAATGTAATCAGAATTCAAAGACAAAATAAATGTTATAGAGGCATGTGAGAGAAATACCTCCTGAATCTTGGGGGCTTAAATGCCTGCAATTGTTGTGATACCTCTAGAGTATGTTTCCAGCTAGGGCTAGGGTGTGAGGTTGAAAAAAAGCAAGTACAGCTCTTGCCATCTTTGAGGATGCCATCTTCTCTGGAGGATCCATCCTGAAGCCCCCTGCACTTGCTGGGAAGCTGTAAGCTCCTGTCAGACATAGAGATAGGTTTTCCAACATGTTGCTCACGTGTAATATGCAGATTAGCCTAAACAAGAATGTCTGAAAGGGGTTTAGAGGGAATGTAAAACTTGGAATAGACAGAGAATTGAAAATAATCTCTAAATATTGAACTTGATCTGCCTTCTTTGAAGTTAAAGTGATTAGAATAGAGCAGACTGGGATTTATAGACTTCACTAGCTGTAGGAGAGACTTCTAAAGCGCAGAGATGATAGATGAACATGTTTTTCCACACATGCAGTGACAAAAATGCAACATGGTTTCAGGGCTTGTTACAGGAAGAAAAGGAAAGGAAAGCAAAAACTTCTAATTTTAGTTTCTGCCAGTCATCCACACTTTAGTTTGACTGCTTTGTGCTTGGGATAGTCACCTCAAATGCACCTTCAGCAGAGCCCAAGTCTGATAAATACTGGTAAATGTTCAGTAAATACATGACACAAAGACAGGAACCACAAGGATAACTTTCAACCTTTAGCCTTGAAAACTGGTCAAACCCACTCTGTGCTCAATTCTAAACTAGGATCTGAACTGGGATTCTCCATGACCACAAACACATACTCTGACACGCCACCTTCTCTCCCAACAAACAGGTTTCTCAGAAAGCCACATATGTGGGTCTCTGCTAGGACCTACCAACTCCATACAAAACACTCACTTACTGGGAGTGATAAGATGATGTTAGCTTCTTTTTTGGGGCAATTTGCTACATTAAGAACATCTCAGTTGAGGTTAAAATCTCCTTAAAGTAGGAAAACATGCCCATCTCAAACTCATTTCTGCCCAGGAGGGATGAAAAAAGGGATGAAAAAAATCATTGCCATTGGTTATTCTGGCCCCTCCTCACACGAAAATATTTACAGCTAAACTATTCAGCATGAAGTCATTTATGTATTTTAGTGAATACCACATCTGTCATTGTCCATCTTAATGATGCATGTTCCACTGCTCATTTTACCTGAAAGTGTGTTTAAGGAATATTGACATTTACATTAAAAAATTAAACTTATTCTCAGAGGAATTGGGTTTTTTTACAGCTCCTTTATATGGTAGCATACTCTTTGCAGTAAGAATATGAAAAGTGGTTTACAAACTTAATCAAAATGAGAACGTGAACAAAGTTATTCAACATGCCTAATTTTTGCAGAGCATGACCCATGCCTCCTAATGATGCAAGGATCTCCATTCTTGTTCTGCCTAATATAATAAGATTCAAGTCTGTAGATTGTTTGAACTAGATTTGTGTTCCTGAAATGCTTATGACACTTGCTCAAGAAGCCTTAGCCTTGATCATAGCTGCAGGCTCACACAAACCAAGAAATAAAACAGACCACTGCTTTCTGTTCTTCATCATGTTTTGAAGATATTCAAATAGCTGATGAATAACAGGCAAGTTGCTATATAAACATTTACTAAAAAAAATTACGCACATATATATTACAGGAGTTACAATATATTTTAGTTTCCTTGCTGTTTCCTAAAATTTTCAGTAAGATTACAAGGGAATTCTTTGATTGTATGAGTTTCTGCAAGAAAACAGAAGGCCAAATTGTAGTTGTATTTTAGTCATCTGAGTCTGCCATACTCCTTGATATCAGGTTGCTCTCCCACAAATACACGTTCCCTATCCACATGTGGTGAGATATTCAGTCATCTAGCCCTTACTTAACTGTTACACATTCCCCCTTCTTTCATGTATGGTTTCATGTATCCAGTTTACAAGCAGGAAAGCCAACCTCCATGAGGCTGCACATGTGTCATGGTGAAATCCCAGCCAGCAACTAAGACTGTGCAGCTGCTTCCTCAATTCTCGCTTCTGTCTACCTGGAAAAGAATCAGAAAATAAGGATAGGGACAATTCAATAGGTAGAGCAAAAGCTGCATGGACAAGCAAAGCAAAATGAGAAATTCATGCACTGCTTTCCATCAGCAGGCAGGTTTTAAGCCACCTTCAGGGAAGCAGGGATTCCACACATAACATTTACACAGGTAGACAAAACACCATCACTTCAAACATCACCCTCTTCCTTCTTCCCCCAGTTCATACACTGAGCATGACATCATATGGTATGGACAGCTGTTCTGGCTGTGTTCCCTCCTGGCTTTCAGTGCACCTTCAACATACCAGTAGAAAAAGTCCATGACTTTGTGTAAGCGCTGCTCAGCAACAGCTGACACATCCCTCACCTCAGCAACATCCCCGTATTATAAGCTGTTCCCAAACCAACACATATGTCCATATTAGCTAACACAAAGAAAGTAAACTGTAACCCCGCCAAAACTAGCACAATGTATAAAAGAAATAATTTATTCTGCACGTTTTTAAAGTTGCTTCGTCAGTTACGATATGCAAAGCTGCATTATGAAAAAGAGCAAGAATTAAGTCAATAGGTCTCTACAGTAATTATTTAAAACTTATCCTAACAGTTCACATAAATTTAGGGCAAATTCCTGATATGCAATTCAATATGTTGATTTTTTAAAGTTGCTTAATAGTTACAAAGTTAAAAATAATACCTTCCAGTAAGTTCTGAGGTTATACAGTATTTAGAAAAGAACAAAAAATTATTTGGTCACAATGGCAAAGGTGTCAGCCAAAGAGCATTGAAGGTAGAAGACTGAAGTTGAAACAGATTTCAGTTTTATCAAGTGGTATGCTCAATTTGTTGAATTGCTTGTTAGACTGATATTAAAGTTTCATTTTAAGGTTATTGTAGAAGTTTAGTGTTCAGCTGTCCATGCAGACAATTTAAATGCTTCTTCTAAACTACTTAATCTAGTATCCATTTCCTGTTTTGAGACTTCCTCTAAAAGCAAGATAAACATTCTAGAAAAATAAGTGGCGTTCTCACATATGAAATTTAAATTCCTTTGTTGATCTTACCAAAGGCAATGAGAACCTATCCAGAGTAATTCCTCATAATTAAAGCATACAAATTCATTGTAAACCAACCTTTGGGGTGAAAATTATTTTGAGTGACTGTACACTGCCATAAATCCTTGTGCATTTGCACAGTTGTGCTACTTTGATTCCTTGTTAAGCTGCAGCTGAATGTGCTCACTGGGCTTCCTGCAGCCAAGTCTAGGGCAACAGTCAAAGAGAAAAGAAGCCAAGAGGTGGTGAGTTGAGCAAGAATGGACAAAAAAGGCAGCCAGCCGCATTCTGGGTAAAGTTTGTATAAATTTGGGGAACTTTCTGTATTTTTTATTACAGTATGGATTTTGATACATTTTAATATCTTTTTATTACAAAGGTAAAGAGCTTGGGAATTTATTTTTTCTAATGAATCATGGAATTGCCTAGGTTGGAAGGGTCCTTTCAGATCATTGAGTCAAACTTATCAACCTAGGTCTGACAAGAACCATCATCAAACCATTTTTCTAAGCTCTATGTCTACTAGTCTCTAAAATACCTCCTGGGATGTTGTCTGAGCCTCTCTGGGCAGCCTGTACCAACGCTTGATATCCCTTTCAGTGTAAAGACTTTTTCTAATATCCAGTCTAAACATTCCCTGACACCATTTGAAGCCATTTCCTCTTGTCCTGTCACCTGTTACTTGGGAGAGATCAACTCCCATCTCTCTACAATCTCCTTCCACCTAGTACAGAGCAATGAAGTCCTCAGCCTCCTTTTCTGTATTTTAGAAATATTTTTCCTTTTCAGTAAGAACTTTCTTAGTAGTTCTTTTCATAGCAAACAACTGCTTGCCCCGGCAGCCTATTATTTATACGAAATATTAACAATTAATAGCAAGCTCATTTATTACCACTGAGATTTACGTGGGACCACACGGAGCCATACCCTCATCTGGATTGGGACGTGTAATGTCTCCCATAGCCTCTTCCAATTTACACTCTGCAGATTGAGCTTTGGGAATAGGGATGGGGATAACACAGTCTGCCATTAGGAAAGGGGAAAAGCTGTCGAGTTCCCAGTTGCCGGGAACGCCCATCCGAATACGGCACCAGCCCGCCATCTTAACTGTGGGCACCGCTCAGCACCGCGGGGAGCGCCTGCCATGTCTGCTGAGGGCGAGTGCTCTGCGCCGGGAACGGGCTACTGGCTGCCGCTCCACGCCTCCTCTGCGGTTGGGTCGGCCGGGCCCAGCCCCGCCCCGTACCGGCGCGAGTCCCGGAGCAAACCCAGAGCTGTTGAGAGGACGGGGCGCAGCAGGCGGGCTCCGATTCCGCGCTGTCGCTCTCCGGCGGGGCGGGTGAGGCTGAGCGGGCGCGGGGGTGGCGGGAGCAGGCGGTCGGGCAGCCCGGTGGGAAAGGACCCCCCCGTCGGGGCGCGCCAGGGCTGAGGCGGCGCGGCCGTACCCGGCAGGACAAGATCAGCAGCTGAGAGAGGCTGTGGCCGAGAGCTTCATCCCGCCTTCTCTGAGGGAACAGCGTAGCCGCCAGTTGAAGTAAAAACTTAAAGGGCCTCGCTGTCCTGGTTTGTGCTACATGGGGCTAATTTATCTTTCAGTAAAGTCTCTTCTAATGTCGGCGCTTTTAGAAGAGCTTTCTAAGGCTGGATTTCTGACATTATTTACTTAACAGACGGCTATACTGTGCACGTTTCAAGGGCTGGGCAGGAGTCAGATGCAGGCACTTGACCCAAGCTGGTCTCCAGGAATAGTTCATACCATGAACATCACATTCAATATGAATTAGAAAGCCTGATAAAGAGTTTTCTCTCTTGCTAGTGGTGCTCCAGAGAGCTTCTGGCCCCTGTGCTGAACTCCTGAGCCCTTCCCTTCCTCCTGAAGCTATAGCTCTCAGTATCGGATACTTGCTGTCCGCTGCTGGGACGATTCCTTGTTGCTTTCATGTTTCCTTATTTTTCCCGTTTTCCTTCTCAGGTGGAGAGGGGTCACTGAGTGCCAGAAAATTGTGTAAACGACAACAAAATGTTATAGATTCCTCAAGCCATCACACTTGATTATGGCATTCCTGGTGATAATGGCGGTGTTTCTGCCCCACTTGGGGCTGTAATGCGTGGGGCAGCATGGGTCAGGGTTCATCTGGCTCCTTGCCAATCTGGCAAGGGGATCCTGTGAGCAAGTGCTACTCCTGACACCCTTGGAGTGCAAGGATCCAAGCCGTCAGTAATGCAGGACTGCAGGGAGGCACTCTCTAAAGGGTTTGTGAATAGAATAGAATGAAGGAAAGGCTGTTGGATTTTGGTCTTTGCAGCCTCCAAAAATAGCTGGCCCCAAGAAGGGATTTTCATGTGGAGAATTTCCTCTGTGAGGTGCCCCAGATTCTGGTGGGAGATGAGGCAGCTTCACTTTTGGCTTTTTCTGGAAACAAAAAAGTAATCACTGTCACCAAAGATGCGTAACAACACCGTTTTGGGATTACAGGAGGCTGTAAGCAGTTAACAACAGACTCTTAACTGCTTGGTTCTAATGACTTGTTTTTACTCAGGTAGTACAAAGTTCTGCAAGAGGTCACAGGGTTGAAATCCAGGTGCTGGAGCTGGTTAAGCTATTAATTCTGGTCTGGGCAGCTGCTTTTCTGTATCTCTGCCTATGTTACTGTGGTTGAACAAAAGAGCAACCCATCTAACATGAAGAATAGTCATCAGGGTCAAGGGTTACTCACACTCTTGTTTCTGTAGTATCACTAGACAGAGTTCATGCTAAATCAAAAGTACATTAGTTTAGTCTGGAGGAGGCCTTTGGAGGCCATCTGGCCCAGCCCCCTGCCCAAAGCAGGGTTGACTTCAAAGTTGCACCAAGTTGCCCAGGGCCTCCTCCAGTTCAGACTTTCATCAGGAGCTTCCTGGAAGGTAAAATGTTAAAGTCAAAGTGATTGTATCAGTTAGAAATCTGCAGGACTCAGTCCATGTGGAAGAGACCATGCTGAAGACTTTTCTTTGCAAAACAGGTTGATTACAAGTACCCAGCTGAAAGCCTTGGGAGGATTTTGGCAGGATGAAGCCTGTCATTGTTGTGCATGGTGGAGCTGGTTGGATCTTTAAAGAACGAGAAGAGGGAAGCCGTGCTGGTGTTGTCAAAGCTGCACTGCGAGGTTACAGTATCCTAAAACAGGGAGGCAGTGCCTTGGATGCAGTTGAGGAGGCCGTACGATCAATGGAAGATGATCCTCATTTTAACGCAGGTAATTTTTTAAGAATGAAGTGAGTTTAGATTCATCGTGAATGTCAGGTGTTTTGCCCTGATGCTTCTGAAAATGCTGGCCTGCATTTTCTTTAAATGATGCAGTGGAGTAAATGCAGTATTGCAAGATAGCTTGTATAATAAAAAAGTGTAGTATGTACCCGGAGTACATCTAGGCAGGTTTGTTGCTCTTCAACTAATCTTTCCATGTTATATACCTGCTATTCCATTCTTGTGGTGTGCTATTACTTTTCTCTAAATCTCTTGTTACTGTGCAGTGTTCTCAGTTTTAAGACATGAGCTCCTTTATGGTAGGCACGTTTAGTTAACATTCATATTTAAGGCACTTGAATATAGCTTGCACTAAAGCTTTATGCCTTAATGCTTCCCCTTTACAGTTACCAAAGGAATACTATTCTTCAGGATTTTAGATATCTTTTTCTTAATTAATGGTTGCAATTAATGCTTTCATAAATAATAATGCTGAAATAATGCAGTAATAGTAGATGTCATGAATTTATGCAGTAAAGGTTCATAACTGGAATTTGTAATAATGTTAATGCCAATATTTTTCTAGTCTTCATATGATCTCAATATATTATTTTGATGAATTTCAGTGAAAATATTTCTCCATCTCCACCAAAGTATGTCAGGAATGAACATGGAAGGACGGACTTGTCAGTATTCAATGTTGTAGATAACATGGCTATGAATTATGTGGACGCTTAGTTGGCAGAGATTCTCTTATACTTTCTCACCTTGTAATTAAGAACAAAGAAGAGATTTTACTTCACATGAAATTTTCAGGTTTGTTACTGGCATATGTTGAACATCTTTATATTTAGAGGATTCAAACTGAAATCATGAAGTGGACTTACAGGTATGATGCATACGATTATGTAATTGAGATCAGTGTAATATTCTGTTATTTAACTTTTCCTTTCCTCACCTTTTGTCTAAATCACCCACTAGCCTTTAGGACTATGTTTTGCTCAGGTTAATAAGTCAGTATCTGGCCTGTGGATCACTATGTTTCTGAGTTACGTCTCAAAATATCTCTCTATTGAGAAAATTTAGATTTGCTATTTTGAAAATGCCAACTACTTCAGAGCAGAAAAAATCCTTAATTCTTAAGAAGATTCTCTTTGCTGATGTTCTCTCTGACATTAGGTGTCCAACGTTAACATGGATGCAACTTCAATTTAAATTTAAACTTAAATTTTGTTTACATCTCCTTAATCATTCTTCGTAAACAATTGCATGCTTTCTTGGTTTCTTGTACACTAGTTTTGATGGTTCTGTAAATCAAAATAATTTAAATGGAAAAAATATTTTAGCTCACTGTGACTCTTCAATGATAAAAGCTTACTTTATAATCATCAAAAGTTACTTTATAATTAATAAGTGAGACAAGAGTCTCACTTATTGAACTTGTCCACAAATTTCTGAAGCATTTGGGCACTATCCTATGTAGGATCACAATAACTAGCAGTATTCTGTGTTCTTCATACAGTTTTCTTTTAACTTTTATGTGGGATCTTGTCACTAACACTTTTTTCACAGCCGTGCTCACTTGTAGTCTGCCATCATTGAACTGACACCTATGAATAGTGTCTACTCCTCTAAAAATTATCTATTCATCTGGGGAGAGGACGTTAGACTCTAATATATCCAGTGACTAATACACAGTTATAACATTTTGCTTAACATACAAAATGCAGCATGTAATTGTGACATGCTTTTTTGTGAGCTCGGGTCATATTTATCTTTTATCAAAGAAATGTTATTTTTTTGTTTAAAGATAATTACTTCAATTTGTTCTAACAGTATTTATACCTCGTTTGTAGTGGTTTAAACAAATTACTTAAGCTGGACTAAAGCTTTAAGCCCTTGTTCAAGCTTGACTATGCTGAGCTAAATGGCAAGTAGTCTAGTAATCACTTACAGATACATGTAATTGTGTTAATGCTCATTAGATACAGCTGCTCTCAGTAGCTGGTGAAAATGAGCTGAAAGCCATGTGAAGAGGGCCCTGATTGGAATGGCTATTTAAAACTCACTGTGTGGTAGTTCTCTTTGTAAAAAAATTAGTTTTACTGTAATATTCTCTAGGAAAATACAGACATGACTAGGAGACAATAAAGAATGGGCATAATGATTGTGTTGTGTCCATTTTTGAATTAGAAGTTTTAGCCATATTATATAGATGCACCTTGATTTAGGCTCAGTGGAGGGCTTAGTCCACAATGAAGTGATGAACTTCTGCTTGTGCTGAGGAAGTGACCTTGCTTTTGGTTCCTTCTTGTGAATTCTTTGACTAGCACAGTGTGAATGCTCCAGATGCAAATGGCACTGTAGTGTACCTTGTGCACTTTTCCTTCCTCAGCTTTTGCAGGACAGAGGACAGATAAAGGCTACAGAGTCCTCCTCTCAGTACCCATGCTGTGATTTGCGTAATGTCAGATGCATAGGTTATTTGTGTGCCCTTAGGTTTTCTGTCTTCTTTGGTTCTCTGTTTTTCCCCTATCCTTTGCTTCACAGGTGGGACGGGCATTTTTACTTTCAGTGCTGTTGCCAATGAAGAGGCAAGTCAGAGGCAAGTAGTCCCTACCCGTTATGCTGAAAGGCAAGTGAAAAGATGGTCTGTAGCCAGGGAAGGAAGGATTCATCCTACCTCAGATAACCGGGAGTTTAGCATATAGTCTTGTCCTGGTCTATAGGCTTTCACAGCAGTCACTGGGATGAGAAAGAATTAGTTGTTCTCAGAGGTCATGTGTCTCTCTTCACTGCTTTAGCTTTGTAAAAACATTTGTCTTCCTTCCTGAGCTGCTGTGCTGCTGCATAAGTCTGTTATGCTTTGTTCTTTTTTTTTTTTTTTTTTTTACTTCTTTTTAAGTTTAGTCTTTTCCATCTTTACTAGCAAGGCTTGTGACTTAAAACTGATTATTCCCCTGCGATACAGTTATTGGCATTATTAAAAAAAAAAAAAAACCAAAACCAACCCACCCAACTGATTTGCATTGTCTCATTTTGTATCTCATTAATTTTCAATTAGGTTAGTGATAGCACTGATAACTCCAGAAGAAAAGAACTACCAAACATTTTATTGCTCTTTTTTTTTTTAATTCTTTTGACTACTGCTTTTATATGGCAATGAAAATCTTATTTCAAGCTTTCGTTACACTAGTGAGTGGACACTTATTCTGCTCCATCAACTTTGGCAGTTTCTTGGAATGCTGTGTGGCATTAATCTGTTGATAGGATTGAATACTGCTATTTTGCTGGGTTATATTACATTCTCCTTTATAAGAACTGTAAAGGAAAAATAGCCTTATGTGCAATTGAAGTGCTCTGGGGGATAAAGAATCCTGTTCATGATTGTTGGTCATTTTAACTTTCATACCTAGTATATCATTTTGGATGGGATTGGAAGTGCGGTTTTCATTGCATAAAAGTAAAACTCGATTTTGAAGTAGAGACTGTACCCTGTGAGACTTCTGTTAATGGCTGGACTTTGTGGCTATACTCAGCAGTGTTTCTGCTGGTTTGTTTGCATTCAGGAGATACTTTATATAAGTGAGACAACAAACTGTGAAAGAGAAAGATTGCTTGATGAGATCTAATAATTGAATCACCTGATGGATAGCTCTTAATGACTTTCTTCTTCTCCCCTTCCTCTCTGATTTTTTTTTCTTTAGGCTGTGGATCTGTTTTAAATGAAAAAGGTGAAGTAGAAATGGATGCTATTATCATGGATGGAAAAAATTTAGACTCTGGAGCAGTGTCTGCAGTTAAATGTATAGCAAACCCAATAAAACTTGCTCGGCTTGTCATGGAAAAGGTATGCTGAACACCTGAGTATGAAACATTTTTTTCATTTAGAACTTTGTTCAGAATTGTGATTGATGGACCTTCATGGGGATGTTTGTGTAGTGCTTTAAAGCAGCAAAGACAGGAGAAATGAATGGCACTGTTAGGAAATTATGGTCATGATCATGAAGAATTCTTATTTTAAGGGGTTATGAGGAAAAAAAAAAAAAATTCCAAGGAAACGTAAGTTCTACCATGTAATTGGAAGCTCAAAGAGAAATTGACCTACATGCATACATCTCCTGTAGCTCCAGAGTTGGCTTTCAGCATTTTAGAGGGTTTTTTTAGGAGCTTTTATGCTGTCACTGAATCTTCTGCTTGATCTTGCAAGATAAAATGTTGGATACTATACTGTTGATTTTCAGTGACATGAAACTGAATTAAATGACCCAATAATGTATTTGGCCATGTAGACCGTCTTACGTTATTCTAGGCAGCCTTCTCCATTGTGACCTAATGATATGGTATCCTTAGTGCAAAGTTGTGGTGTTCCAGGAGTAGACCATGACCTTAGCACTGTGTGATGCTGACAGATTTTCCAAGAGAATCAAACTTAACCAGGGCAGCAAAATGATTATTACTTGAACTTCTATGTAAAATTGATCCCATCTTACTCTAGTAAGAAGTCTCTGTATTACCATATGCCACAGCCCACTTCTTGTTTTTCAGAAATGGTTTAAGTGGTGTGCTTCAGGATTCAGTAGGTCACCTCTGTGATACGTGCATCTTTCTTAGCATTACCAGTGATGAAAATGTTTTTCTTTAGAGTTGGCTTTTTTCATCCTGCTAATGCATCTGCCTCATTGTTGAAGACAGTTTGTATTTACAAAGGCTCTTACTAACAAAGAGGATTTATGTTTCTTTAACCTTTAAAACTTTATAGATCACCAAAATTCACTTTTAAAGATGATGGAAACTTAATTTCTCGCCAACAACCTCCAAAAAATATGGGAATAATTTTTTGCCTTTAATTCTCGGATAGTTCTAGTTTTAAAATTTTTACTTTGTTCTGAAGTATTTAATGTCAGTCTTTAGCTAATATGTTTACTAGAAAACAGTGTTAAAAATTTTAATCAATAAGCTTTTTGGCCTTTGATATGTGTTTTATTCTGTCATTTTGCTAGAACATATATAGGGGTTTTGTTGTCAGTATAGCTGGCTGAAGCTTCACATAACTTTCCAAAAATAAAACCCCCCAAACCAAATACCTTTTACTTTGTCTTTCTATTTTGTTATAAGCTTGGTCTTGTCATTGTGCTTCTCCTGTTCAAAGCAGCTTCTCATGTTCTCAACATGCTTCTCATGTTCAAAAATATTGAGGCTAAATGTAAAAGGAAACAATAAAATTTAACTGTACAGGACCAAGTATAATGGTGTAACCCTAAAACCATGAAAACTTGTGTTAAAGTGTATTACTGTTTGCTCAGGTGCAAAAAAAATGAAGTTTAAATTTTCTCTATTTCCATTACTGTTATGAAACAATATGGGCTCCATCTGGTGGCCAGAGTAGCTCTTCTAAGCTGTTGTTTCTTCCATTTATCATGTGTGCTGCCACATTCTTGCTGGAATTCTTAAATGTGTCCAAATTCATGGCATAGAAGAAAGAGCACAAAATTAATTTCCATTCATGATTTACTGTGCTACCGAATATAGCAGCTTCTAGGGATGAAAGGGTTTTAGTGCTTTAACTAAATGATCTAATCCTTGAGAAAGCAGTTAAATTCCTGTTGCAATAGTACTATTGGTAGTGAACAAAAACAGAGTGATATGTTGAAATATTGTGATTTTTTTTCAATATATGAGGCATGTAAACCATCTCAGCTCCAGTATTTATACAGTGGGTGTCTTGTGAACATTAGAGCACCAATTCATTGATATACATGAACCTGTACATGTTTTCTCCTACTGTATCATCCATCCCCTAGAAGGAGAACTTAGATCTGAGCAAAGCAAGGCAAAGGTGCAAAATTTTGTTATGTTTTGTGCACTGCCAAGATTGTTAAATAAGAATGGTGATGGTCTGAATTCTAGACCAGAAGCAGAAATTATGGGGGATATTCTCTTCCCCATTTCCCATGAAATTAACTTAAACTTGTCAACATTTGCTGGTTTTTAGTAAGATCACTGGTACTTTTTATTTTTGTTGTCCCTTTTAATTATTTTGTATAAGTGCATTGCAGAAAAATTAGGCAAATAAAGTTAGTGAACAAATTTATGAAACTGTAGAAGAAGGAGAAAAAAGTGTGGTTCTATGTTGTTTGATAATCTTCTAACAGCTCTTTTGATCAACAAGATATACTGAAGATACATAAAATTCTCCTTAAAATTCTCCTCCCTTGTTTTCAGTGAGGGATGGAAAAAAAACACAACCAAGAATCAAACACAACCTATCATAGAAGTTAATTCCTCAATATGCAAGCATTTGTTTGTGCAGCTTATGAAGGTGGGTTTATCATCAGAACAATTCTGATTCAACTGAACTATCGTTTCAGTTCATACAATAAACATACGCTTTTTTAAGAAACTTAATTAAAGGATGATACAGAGTCTTGATTGCTGAAGACAGCAAATGATGGAGAATACAGCCTTCTGATACAGATAAATTAAAACCCAAAGTTTTTGTATATTTCCTAACAATGAGAAGCCAAACCAAAAAAAAAAAAACAACAACCAAACCTAGTTTTAATTCTTGGATTGGTTTAGTGGCAGAGGGGGGCAGTATTGCACAAAGAAGTTGGTTTTCAAGTCAAGGAACACCAGCTTATGACAAAGTTGTCTTTCATTGTCTGGTCTCTGCTTGTTAGCCTGTTCACTTTTTCACATATATGGAGGACTTCTTCCCTAAAGCAGATCTCATGAATTGTGGACGTAATTTGTCAATGAAATGGCATTTAAATTTTCAAAAATGTTTTATGCCAACACCACTGGGTCAGGAATGTTTACAGAGTGTAGTCACACTTGCTACTTCTCTAACTATCAGAAGGGGCTAGTGCAGGCTTAAGTAAAGTTCAGCATTCATGATTTGGGAAATTATGCAGTGCTGTGTGTTGGTTAGGGGTGTGGCTGCTTATTATAACTTTAGACATCAATGGAAGTGTGTATGATCAGCAACGTCTTAAATACAAGAAGCTTTTGAGGCTGTGAATGTCCCGTGGAATGCCATGTGTCACAGAAATACCCAACCTCTGGTGTCCTCACTTCAGGCTGAGTGCTGTGTTTGTGCCACTTCAGTGCCCTGCAGCCCTGCTGCTGCCAGTCTCACTTGGTTTCACTTCTTGGACCTCAGCTGGTACCTGTGAGCTGTGCCGCTGCATGGATGTGAAAGCTTGCTTGAAGTTAGGTGCTGTTCTCTGAAATGACTCCATACTGCACAGTCAGACCACTGCTTCTCCAAAACCTTCCCAGGCACCATTGCACTTCACTAAAATAGGAATTAACCAACCTATGCAGACCTGGAAGCAGGGGTTTAACTAAGGTTGTTGACTTAAAGGATGGTCTAAGTGCTTTGCTAAATAAAGGAGTCAAAACAGAGGTTCTGCAAATGTTGTTAGTAAGAGCAAATATTTTTTGGTCAAATATGTTAGAAGAATATTCTCTTCTTGAATTTGAAATTCTCACTCTGTAAGAGCAGCTAGTTGAAGGAAATACTTTAAATGGGAAAGTTCATCTGATGTTTAAGATCTTCTACCTTAGTGTAGAAGATTTGTATTTTTTTTATCCTTTTAAAGGAGGTAGTGCCTTCAAACAGAGCGGTAGTTTGTTTACCATTCCTTCTTTCTGAATAAAATCCTTATAGATCTCTTAGGTACCTGGAAAGAACAGTTAGTTCTGTAGTGATTTGGTGATTGATTTGAAACAGTACGAAGAAGCTGCATGCCAAGGAGCAAATGTATCAGTTTTTCTTTCCCTAGTATAATAAATATTAAATAGATACATGTAATTCTTTCCAACTAATGATGAAAGTTTATATCTGTGTTTTGGAGCTGAAAATGTTTTCAGCTTGTGTAAAGAGGATATTGGCGTGGAAATCTAAAAAGCTGAAAAACTAAACAAAATTTTTAATGTTCTTTGTGTGGTTACTTCTAGAAAAACAAAGTAATTATACAGAACAGCTCAGTACAAAGTAAAGCAAGAATTGCCAATGAATCTCTTGTGTGTCTTCTGCAGACAAAGCACATGCTGCTGACTGACCATGGTGCACACCTGTTTGCTCAGGCCATGGGTATTCCTGAGACACCAGGGGAGAAACTCATAACTGAGAGATCCCGGGAGAGATGGAAGAAGAACCTTGAGCCAGATTCCAACCCTGAAGAGTTCCAGAAGTAGGAATTACATAAAGCATGATTTCTTATTATATTTAGATAATTTAATTTGTGGTATCAAAAGTGCCAAAAAAACCACCAAAGATTTAAGATATGTATTCAGACTTGAGAATACTTCCATTATGAGTGTTGCATGGTGTGATACAGTCTTTGCAGTGTGTCCTCAGTGAAAGTAATGAAAAATCAAGCTTCCACTTTATTTGCTTAAGTATTAGTGACTGAAACAAACTTGTTGATGCTTAAGAAGGAGGTCATTCACATAGCTTTTGTGGCATTAACGAAGGACAAAGTTAGAACTTGTGGCCTTAACACTAAACAGCAGCTTTAGCAATCAGCAGGCACTATGTTGTGTAGTTCTTTTCCACGGAGGAGCTGTGATTTTAGAAGATCTCCAACCCACATTTTAAAACAAGTCCATGAGAAAGAAATTAATAAAGCTGCACTATGTTAAGTAGATTTCTATTTAAACTCGACTAGGTAGTTAAGTAACTTCAGGTTTTGTCTGGTAATTCCTCCTGATTGCTAATTGTGGCTATTGTTGTAGATAAGAATGAAAAAAAACACAAAGAATTTCAGTGTAGTGGTGGATGTGAAAAGAAATTATACTGGGTGGTATTGCACAGCCACAAAAACAAAAGTAACTTGAAAAATAAGCAAGTCTCATGTAAAGTGAGAGGAAGGCGAAGTGGATGGGAAAAGAAGCAAAATCATCAGGTGTCTTTATGGCTGTGAGGTAGGCATATATACTTAATTGTTTGGAACTTTCATTTGTACATTGATTGTGGAAGAGCAGAACACTGTAATACATTATATAAATGATGACAGTAATGAGATAAACAGAGTTGAAGGATTTGTAGATCAAAATGAGTAAATTTCTTCTATGTGCACATTAGTTGAAGTCAATGAAATTATAAACTACAAGCTTTGTTGTTTTCAGTAGATGGCTAGCAGAAAAAACACATTTGTAAGGCAACTGTAAATATTATCATGTAAACAAAGTGAGGTTGTTCCTTGACCATAAGGTTTTAGTTATAGTTCAGGAGTTGTAGTTTGTTGTTGTATCCAACAACTTTATTTTCATGTATGGTCTAAGGACTATTTTGTATTATATTTCATATGAAGAATTTTGAGAATGGCACAGCCCCTACTGCCATTTGGTCTCCTGAATATATAAGTTGGAATGATGTATCATCTGAGTCTCTGTTAATTGTTTAAAATGGCTTAATTTTTTTTCTTACAATAGTGTTAGGCATCATCAGTTTTGACATTATCTCATTCTGGAATCTATGATTATGGAAGGCCTATGTATTTCTAAAAGGCTCAAAACTTTTCCTTAACTTGGGCACGATGTTCTTTTTCTGACAACCAATGCCCAAAACATCAGTGCAAATTCACAAAGCTGAAAAAGATCTCCTTTTTTATGCAAGCCTGTTTGTTCCTGTATCACAAGGGGAATGTTCTTTTCCCCTATTATGACCCCAGCACTTACACAGAAACTTCCCTGAGATAAACAGAAGGTGAAGTAGTATTGGTCAGAGGCATCCTAATACCAGATCACATTTGAATTTGAAGGTTGCTATGTACTTTACTTACAGTCCTCTGGACCTAACAGTGTTAGATGTCATGGGGGTTCACAGCTTTCCAAGCAGACTAGTGTCTCCAGAAGAGAGGCCTTTCTTTTTGCTAGTTAGACACCTGTACATGCTGAAAGCTCATGATTCTGTTGCACAAACAACATGGCATTGTGTACACATTTTGCTGCCAATAAGTCATGGTTTGTTTTATCATCAATCTTTCACTCAAATATTCTGAATTGTCAAGAATTGTTGGCATTTGCCTGAGAACCCCACAGAAAAGGAGCTGAGTCCAGCCATAAGGTAGTGGGCTACTACCATGGGCTGCTAGACCCTTTGACTTACAGCACAGGAGTAATTTGAGGAGGTATTAATTAACAAGTACCGTGACAGTAATTGACAGAAAATGCTGAAAGAGACAAAATAGTAGATGCCTTATTAGTTGAGTGGGGATGAAATCAGTACATGTAGTTTCATGTCTAGTGGATAATGAAAGATTTAGACAAAAGACACTGACCCATACTGTATCATAGCATGTGCAGAAGTTTTTCACTATTAGGGTGCTAAGACACTGGAACAGGCTGCACAGAGAGATGGTGGAGGGTTCATTCCTAGAGACATTCAAGGCCAGACTTGATGAGGCCCTGAGAAACTTGATCTAGTGCAGGATGTCCCTGATTACTGCAGACTAGATTGTCTTTGTCCCTTACAACCCCATGATTCTATGATTATTCACACAGTTGCTTAAGGTAAATACATACCTAGGAAAACATCTATCCGGATGTGCATTTCTGAGTTTCTCAGGAAGATCTGACTTCAGTTAATTGAAGGGTGCCAGAGAAGTGTGCAGGAGAGTATTGGATTTACTAATACTCTTTTCAGCGAATCATTAGTAACAGATGGATGGGTGGGAAACCCATCTGCACCATTGTAACAGATTGAGATGAGGTCTCTCTCCACATAAATGTCAGAGCAGTTTATAAGGCTTGTGATTCATCAGTCAACTTTGAATTGCTGTGAATGAAGTGTAAGGAGTGACACTATGGTATTTTACATAAGCAGGAGGGAACAGGAAGTTGTTTCTCTGAGAACTTGACTGTGGGTTTGATGGTACACAAAGACTTTGCCTGACTTAATTAGCTTGGATTTTGTGGGGCTAGGGAGAGATCCTCACTAGTTCACATGCAACTTCCAATACTATTCCTCTTCCAGTCGCCTGTTGGGCAGGTCCTTGGAGAGTTGTTAAGAATTATTTTCCTGTATGAAGAAATTTAGATTTTTTAGTGTACATGTCCCAGACAGATACTGGTGTATGTTCTACTTGAACTGCCAAGACTGGAGTATGTGGATGCTCAAACTGCTGCTTCTCAGTGCAGTAACTGTTTCAGTAAGTTACAACTGCCTTTTTCTCACAGAGTATGAACACATATTCATATACATATGAACACATATGTATATTTTAAGCAGTTTATTATATATGACAGTGGTTGAGGCTTCTGTTTTCTTCAGTGCGTGAAGATTTTTAAGCTGATGTGCAGTTTCCACAGATTCTGCTGGCCAATTAATTTAAACATCAAGACTGCATAGCTGCAGAGCACAAAGACAAAAATAAGTATTAATGATGCATTGTGAACAATGCTAGATGAAAGGCACATAAAAAGCTGCTTTTATTCGTGTCATTCAAACATTTAGGGGAGTAAGGAAGAGGAAAGAGGAGGAACAGGAAGGACATGATTGAGTGCATTCATACCGTTACTCTGCATTTCTGTATTCACCCATCTGCATGCATTGTCATTAATAATTCTGGTTAACCTCCCACTAGGACAGCAGTGAGTTGCTGTTTAGGGAAAAGTTGTGTGTCAGATGTGTGACAGCAAAAAACTACTCAAGAACTGATGACTAGAAGTATTTGTGTGTGCTTTTGTTTTGTGGGTTTTTTTCCTCCTCAAGTGCAGGTTTCAATGCTATGAAAGTAAACAAGCGATGATAGTAAATTAGTGATTTCTACTCTAATAAATATAAAGCTATGAGAATTGTTGCTTATTGTGCATTATTCTTGTAATGAGAAGCATGATAAAAAGTAGCTTTATGATGAGCAGTAATCTTTTCTAAAGCTACCTGGGAAATAAATGCAATGTGGTTTGGCAGGTATGCTTTAATTCTGTATAATTTAGTGAACTGTTTTTCTTGGCAGAGACCTTGGAACAGTTGGTGCTGTTGCAATAGACAGTGAAGGAAATGTAGCTTGTGCAACATCCACTGGAGGACTCTCTAATAAACTGATTGGCCGCGTTGGTGACACAGCATGCATAGGTATGGGGTGCAGGATCTTGCCTCTCATTTTTTGGAGGTATCTCATCTGAAAAAAAATCCTCAAAAGTATTACACATTCTCCTTTTCTTTAGTGAAATTAAATGTAAGTACAGGTGCATCTGCAGTGCAAGTCTAACATTCAAATGTATCGAAGTCAAGCTCCTTAACAAAGCATGGAGATTGCAAGTAAGGATTGGCTCCAGTGGTGTAGTGCTGTCATTATCATCACCCAGTGCTCTTCTGTCTGGAAAATGGGGGTGGGAATGTCTTTTTCCTCTCCTCTCCTGCATGCTAACGATTTTTCTCTGTTTCCTTTCCGTTCATTCTGATAAAGCTCTCTTGTACATCCATGCTTGCGGCTCAATCAAAAAATGTACCCTGTTCAATACTAAGATGCCATTTTCTTTATACTTAAGAAAGTAGGTGTAATTGTAACTGCTGTTTGTTATATCAGTGAGCTGTAAGTGTAAAATGACTGGCAACTTTGAGCAAGTTCCTGTACTTAGAGAGCCATGATAAGACTGCCTCAGAGTCTAATAAATGTGGTATGGAATAAAGGAAATATTTTAAGAGATCTCTTATCCAAGTATAAAGAAACACTTTAAATCCTTTCCCCATACTACTTCCTCTTGTGGGACAGGCTTGCTATTTGGTTACACCAAATAGTGTTCCACCAGACAGTTAGGATTTGGAAAATAAGTATTTTTATCAAATGTGTTCACTGCTGTTGGCAGTACCTGATTACTAATAAACTAACTTTCACACTCTAAGTTGCTCATATTTTGGTTGCTCTGCATTTTGATGAGGATTTTCAGCTTCATGTCTGGCTGCAGCCTTCTGTCTGCAAATACCCTTCTTTTATGTAGATAATATTTAAGGCTCCTATAGGGTGGGACATAGGTCTGTGATAATTGGATACTGCAACTTGCCTGCAACTTCCACTCTTAGTAGACATCTGCAGGATTGGATACAGAAACACTAGCTCTCCTTTTAAATACTAGAGCCTTTTGAAGAGGAACTTTGACAGAGTGATTGTGGCAATGTTTTACCACATATAAATCAGGGACATTGAAAGGGTCTGATGTGATCAAGAAAGTATGGAACGGAAGAAACTTACATGGCTCTTTCCCCTCCCCCAGTACTTTGTTTATGATGCTCCCCTGCTCCTGGGAAATATTTTTATAGGCGATGTGCTCGAAACATGAGTGTTGAGCAAGCAGAAGCTTGGTGGAGAACAGGGTGTGGAATGTGCCAGCAAAATAAGGATGTGAGTGAAAAAAAAAAAGGTGTAGGGGGGGAGTTCGACACTGTTTATGTGGTGAGTATTTGCAAGATTCTTCAGGGTGCTTCATGATGCTTCACTAGAGGCAGACAAATTCCCTTCAAACCTCAGTGAACTGACCAATGTCCTCACAAGATTTCCTTCATAGCGTCTCAGTAGGTAATGTGTGACCTTTCTGCATACCATTGATAACTTGCTGATCCTTTTGTCCCCTGCTGTTCTGGAAAATATTTTTGCCCATCCCTGTGATGTGTTGGTCTGCTTTTGCTTCTTGTAGTGCAAGCAGATTGCTAGTCTTCTAGTACTCTCAACTTGTCAACTGACTTCATACAGCTGGTTTTGATCTCTGTCATATATTTTACTTTTCAGACTTAGGCAGAAATGAAGAAGAAGTTTGTTTGACACTTTGCTCCCAGAAGTTCACAGAATTTCTGAACCTTAGGTTGAGTACCTATTTTAAACAATGAAGAACTTTTAAATTATAATAGAGATTAACACCAACTTTTTTCTTTTTCCCCTCTGAAAAGGAAGTGGAGGTTATGCTGATAACCGTTCTGGTGCCACTTCAACCACAGGACATGGGGAGAGCATTATGAAAGTGGTCTTAGCCAGACTGATCCTCTATCACATGGAGCAAGGTATATTCCAGATTGCCTATAAGCTGAAATAATGAGGATAGGAAATGCTGCCTAATGACAGGTTTCACTTTATGCATTATCATCCCAGAACAGTTGTGAGAGGAGTCACTTCCAGGGCTATGTGGGTGGATCACCTCTCTTTGAAAACAAAATTAAGTATTATAGTACTTGTAAAGCTAAAATAGCTTTAAGTGGACAGAAATAGCTATGCTGCTCAATATTTAATTATGTTTTAGATCAGCATAGATTCGAAAGACATTGGCTCCTTTGTTTAACTGAAGTTCTCTTTAATAATTTTTTTCACAATTTTAAAGTGAAATTTTGTGAACAAAGAAGTAGAAAACAACTAAAAGGAAGATATATTTAAGGAAGCAGTAGGGGAGGGCTAGAAACATAACCAGAGCTGAAATAAGAAAGCATGAGATACCACCTTTCTAATAAACTGAAAAGGTCTTTGTTTTAACAACTATGATTATAGCAACAAGAAAGGCTTTTAAGACATTTTAACTATGGTTTAAATTTTGTTTTGTTTTGGAAAATACACTAAATTGCCTGTGTGGGTATGTAATAAACAGCTGACACAGTATGTCTTATGTGACTGTAATATAATCTGACTGTGGGATGACCCTTTGGAGCTTTACCTTCATGAGTTAGTCTGTCATCTAAACCCTTGATTATGTTTCAGCCTGTAAGTGTAGCCAGACAACATACTTGTATTGAATGGAGATGAAGAACCATTAATATAGATATCACCTTTATTTTTAGAAAGCCATAGCTTTCGGGCAGTACAGTGAAATTTGCTTTGAGATCAGCCAAACTGGAAATAGTTTGAAAACTTTCAATTTACATTTTCATTGGAGAGGCATTAACAAAAGAGAGAAGTAACAGCTGAGGATATTTTGTTATGCTGTGTAGAGCTGTTTGCATATTATGGGTGCATTTCACTATAAATCATTGGTTTAATGTGAGAGTTTTGGCCCAAAATTATAACCTACAAATTATTTTGCAAAGTTCTAACACATCATGGTCTTCCCTTACTCTGTACTATGTCCCTATGTGTTCAATTTGTGGATGGCCTTATAAGCTGTGTTTAGTCTAAACTGTGTAAACCCATTTCTTCTCTGGCTTGAAGTTAACTGTGTTGCAAAACATGCATTGATAGCAGTTATCTTGCTTGTGATAAATCAGCATAAGAAGCAAATGAGGCTCAGATTTAAAAATCTATTTGAAAAAAATAAAAGAGGAAAGAAAAAAAAACCCACACGTGTGCATGTTTAACTGGTTTGCACTTCTTCATCCTGCCTGTGCTTGCTCTACCTTCATTCATCCTGCCCAAAAGTACAACTCAGCTGCCAGGAAAATACATCAGTGTCAGACTTTTTTCCTGCTCCTTCTTCCCTCCCCACCCTCTATGTTTCCATGAAGGTCCTGAAAACAAACTCTCAAGTTATTACAATGTTTTAGCCCTTGAAGGATCAATTGAAGTTGCATATTTAAGAACAGCTATAGTGCTCTTTCATAATTCCATTCAACTATTCAGTAACTCACATAGTAAATATCTTCTTTTTTGCTGGAAAATTTACTGTTTCAGGAGTGAATTGCTTGCCAGTCTTTACAGCTGCTGGAATCTCTGTCTTATGGTGGCAGCTGTTGTCTTGATGAAAAATCAAACAGTGTAATACTGACCCTTTGAAGTCTCTGCCACTGACTTGAATAGTCACAGTGTCACCCGTAACCTCAGAGAAAGGAGCTTTATCCTGTCAGTCAGCAGTGCTGTGAATAATTCTGACTCTGCCCATTTTGTTTGGTTTTAACTCAAAATCTGCAGGGAAGGCATGAAGGTCAGTTTTTGTTCTGCAGCCTAAGCTGCATAACATTACCGATGGTATATTTTCACACAATTAGGCCAAGCCAACTGCATTCCTGAATGTATACTCAAACTTGTGGAGAACAAGTATTCTGCAGTTATTGCAGCCCTGTGTGATTTATATTAACTTTTAATTTATTTGGAAAATATTCCTATTAATATGAATTAAATGTAATGAAGAAGTTGCCTTGCTGGTCCTTTGTCTAGTATGTTGAGTCCTCATCTCACCAGACACTTCCAGAAGTTTCGGGAAGAGTAACGCTGATTTCTGTTTGTGATAAAGAATGACAGTATGAAGAACGTGCTTTGATTTCCATTACAGCAAAGGGTTTGGAACAGAGATGACTGACATTTTTCATTGTTTCACTGTGATTTTTTTTTTTTTCCAAATTGTCAGTGCTTTACAGAATATCAGGGCTTGGAAGGGACCTCAAGAGGTCATCCACCCCAATCCCCCTTTAGACCAAGATCATGACAAACATTTGATTGAAAGGTTGCAGATTGGCATTTTTTCCCTTCAAGTGGAGTTTGTTTGAAGAAGGAATTATACTTTTTGTAATTTGTGGGGAGGAATGAAATTCTAAGGGAATTAAAAAAACTTATTTCAAGACATGTACTACAAAGTTATCTTCTTCTTTCCAGGAATGTCACCAGAGATGGCTGCTGACAGTGCATTAGACTACATGAAGACACGGGTTGGAGGTCTGGGGGGCGTCATTGTTGTTAACAGTTCAGGAGAGTGGGCAGCAAGGTTCTCCACCAAGCAGATGTCCTGGGCTACTGTAAAGGATGACCAGCTGCATCATGGGATTTATGCAGGGGAAAGGCATACAAAATCTGTTGATGAAGCTCTTGCATCTGAAAGTGAGGGATTCTGAGAATGAAGAAGAGTAAGATCTCCAGTTTTTGCTGGAGGACAGTGACAGTTGATTTTGTCTCTAAAAGATCTGTCCTTTTTTGATCGGTTTGTAGGCATTGACACATTTATAGTCGATTCTGGACATACTCCTTTAGTGGTCACAGATATACATATGGTGTTTATTACTACCTTTGGGAGTGAGGAGAGACTAACGGGAGAACAAGAAAGGGAATGGTGAGAAGGTTGCTTGGTTAGCATGGCTTAGTCCTGCATTAAAGGGAGCCTAAGTTTCAGGATTAGAGGAACTTCTTTCCCTGTCCATTCACAAAGACTGCTGCCAGGATGATTTGCAAGATAAATACCTATTAATTAAAAATTTAATTTCAAAAATTTTACGGCTCTACAGAGTCTTTTGAGTAGTAATCTAAAGGTAACAAAGTGATAACTGTTAGTGAAATACTGCTAAGTAGCAGTGAAGAGTTGATACAGAATTATCACAGACTTGAGGTAACTGTCAGGGGAAACAATAATACAGTAAAGAAAATTACTTTTCTCCAGAAATGTAAATGTTGTGCTTTCTGAGGGGTCTTGTTTTATTCCATTCATTGGCTAAGCATCTTCTAGAGAAGTGGCTTTTTTTGTTAAAAAAGAATTGGTGTTCTTCATTACCTCTAATTTAATCTCTTCATTAAGACTTTACATTTTTCGTAGAAGAGAAGAATTTTTTTTTATTGTTTTCTGACTTAACTACATATTTTTTGTGGTAAAGCTGTAATAATTTGAAGGATTTTAGCTGGTAACTAGGTTTCCTCTGTGAACCAATTTGTGTGTTACAATGGCATGCCAGCCATCATACTGTGCAATGTTCCCTTTACAAGATAGCTCAAAGAAACACAGCAAAAATCTTAAAGCATAGTTTTGAGCTCCTCCTATATGTGTCTCAACTACAAGTAGCCAAGTTACTGAGTTGGCTTATACAGAATAATCAGGTGGCCAAGGCTGTCTGACCTGCTCCATGTTTTCAGCCATGGTTTGTTCTCTGTTGCAGATGACCATATATAGACAGCGATGGTTACAAGCTCATGCAAAACCTAACCACAGAGGACATATATACTTTAGTTCTACCAGAGATCATGTAGGATCCTCAAAAGTTCATGAAGCTATAGCAGTATTTAAGATGTGCTCATCTGTGGAGAGCAGTGGTTTTCTTCCCAGGAAAAATTAATTCATTTCCCCTTCCGTGCATGAAATAACAATTTTACGGGACCAGGCTGTTCTCAGGGAGAAAAAGCACTATTGTCTTAGCTTCATTCCCAGAATTTCAAGGCCATCCAGATTTTTGTGGTTAAGGATTGGCTTTGTTTACATTACCTGTCCCTCATGCAAGATCAAATTCCAGACAGGCAATAGAAAATACCATCTCCACGTGTTCTGCCAAATTTCACTTTGCAGCATTGTTTTCATGAAAGCACTCAATGTTTTTTTTTTTTAAGGAAAAGAAATCAAACTTGAAGGATGTTTTTAGAGGCAGATGGTGATACATAGGCATGGATGTAGGCTGTACACAAGTGAAGATTACATACCTTGTTTCATCCCTGCTTTATCAAGGGCATGTTCATGTCTTTGCTCGAAGCAGTTGGAGAGAAGAACATTTAACACATCACTCCTGCAAGATCTGGTGCGTCACCTTTATCAAGTTCTGTTCTGTTTTTGGAGTAGATGAAGGCTGCTGTGATCACCCTCCAACTTGACCAAACCCCAAGTAATGGTAGCAAACATAAGCTAACACAGCTGCCTGGTGTTTTAATGATATGGGCTTGGCTCTAGACTCACCTGGACAGCTGGCTTTTGGTTAGCTTTGAATGAGCTCATGTCTGCCCAGGAGGTACCATCAACTGCAGCAGCAGCACAGATCCCACCTTGGGGCTGTCAGAAGGAATAGTAATGGCTACTGTGGTTAATTCACCTCAGCTGTTCTAGGGAATATAATGTAATAAATCGCTGGCACTTAAGGGAGAGCATTACCCTGTATAGGTTCTTCTATTGCTCATCACCAGACTAGCTGGGCACCTTCCAACAGTGCATTAGGCAGTGTGGTTACCATCTGGTCTGAGTGATTTGTTCTGTCTCATCCACTCCGCAGCAGTCTGCTCAGTTTTCCTTTCCTGTTGAAAAAGCAGCTGGTTTTCAAAACCATGCCCTTACTGTTAATACCTTTCTCATTCAGGCAGGGCTGGGAATGGGGGTCTGTGCCTTGTTTGATAATCCTTAGGCTAGAGTTTGCTCCATGGTTCCAATGGTGGTGGCTCAGGCAAAGCAGCTGGGGCTATTGTGCCTTCCATCTGGCTGGCCCTGTCAGCTCTCCTCACAAATGTAGGTGGTTTCTTCTATTCAGACAGCAGGTAGAGCTCTTCTGGAACAGTGTTCTGCTTTCATGTATGAAGCGGGGCTGATGGCCAGGGGTAGGGCAGACGTAACTTTCAATTAAGCTGGAAAGCTGAAGATGAGTCTTATTTGCCAAACAAGTAAGAAGTATGCCCATGCAACACCAGCAACTTAATTTTTAAATGTGCTTATGTGTCCCCAATCTTTAGAATACTGAGAAATCAAGCTTTTACAAGGACTTTAACATCAAACAATCTTCATATCATGGCTGAAGGAAGCTGAACTTCAGGGGGATCCCAAGAGCAGGTTGGGCAATTATGTGCCAATGCTGTGCACTGCTGCTGGAAATGAGCCTCTCTGATCCACATGGCTGTGACCTGGATATTGAGGAAGGAAAATTCAAGGTCTGTTGCCAAGAAACTGAGTGTCCTTGGCACACCACAAGGTAGCAACAGAGTTTTAATTATCTTATTAAATTGTGGCATCCCATTATTTTACATCATTTAGCCAGCCAGTTGGGGTGGTTGTCCTGTTTCTTCCCAGCTCTGTGGACAGGGTGCATGATGGGAGCAGGTAGCTGTGCCACCCACTTTGCTCATAGATTGCCAGTTCTGCATGGGTTTTCCTTCTCAGTCTTTGCAAGATACAAGTGATTAAAAACTATTCTGTGGCACCTCAATGTTTGGAAGTTTGTTTTGGTTCTTTTTTTCCCCACAGTGTTCTATTTTGTCATACATTTTATCTCCATGTGTCTCTGGGGTGGTTTTCACTGACTTTGAAATCTGTCTTGGCCAAGTTTATGGCACTCACTGTTTTCCATGTTTCTCTTCTGGTCTGCTTTTCCTTTGACATGCTCCAATAAATATTTCTTGTGGGACAGATTTCTATCTTGGTTTTATGAGTATAAATGGAAAGTGCAGTCAGTGCAGCCTGTAATTATGCTGAAGTGAAACCAGTTGTGGGCTCACCTGTCCAGAGCTGGTAGCTATGGGAGTGTTGTAGAGAGATGGTGATCAGTCTCTTCTCCACAGGAACAGGTGGCAGGATAAGAAGAAACAGCTTGGATATTAGGAAAAATTTTTACAATGCAAGGGTTATTAAATGTTGGAACAGACTGCCCAGTGAAGTGATTGAGGCACCATCCCAGGAGATATGTAAGAGACAGGTAGACACAGAGCTTAGAGATAAGGTTTAGCAACACCTTATATCAGAGGTTGGCTTGATGGTTGGACTCAGCTGTCTGAAAGATGATTTTATCATTCTATGATTGCAACAGCCTTTGCTAAGGAGGGAGAGAAGATGGAGAACCTCCTATGGGGACTCTGGTTTCCAGCAGTGCCAGGGTGAAGAGGTTGCCCAAGGAAATATTTAAATATGTACATTGGGAAATAAAGATGTATGAAATGATTCACATGAACAAATGTTAAGATCATACAGGCAGGGGGACCAAAGAGTAATTTTGGTCTTTAAACAATAAGTTCTTTACCATGAGGGTGGAACAGGTTGCCCAGAGGGAGACCCCAACCCTGGAGACATTCAAGACCAGGCTTGATGAGGCTCTGAGCAACCTGATTTATTACAGGATGCCCCTGCTTACTGCAGAGGGGTTGTACTAGATCTCTGAAGATCACTTCCAACTCATTCTATGATCCTGTGATTTAGACATGTAAACCACCAAGGAGGGGAATCTTACTGTCCTTTCCTTACACTCTGTCTACTGGGGGACATGTTGATACCCCTCAAACTTTGAGCAATTGAACCTTGCCAGACCTGGACACTTGTGCTTTAACTTAAATTCTTTTTATGCGCTCTCCTTTTGGCCTTCATAATTCTCCTTGGTTGGAGAGAGACTCTTTGGATTTACACATCCTGAGTTCCACGGAGGACAAGAAGGGTTACGGTGAGGGGTTNACTCTGTCTACTGGGGACATGTTGATAACCCTCAAACTTTGAGCAATTGAACCTTGCCAGACCTGGACACTTGTGCTTTAACTTAAATTCTTTTTATGCGCTCTCCTTTTGGCCTTCATAATTCTCCTTGGTTGGAGAGAGACTCTTGTGATTCCTCCCTGAGTTCCACGGAGGACAAGAAGGGTTACGGTGAGGGGTTACAGTGTAGCTTCTGTGGGCTTTAGTCCTCCAGCCCTGCACTTTTGACCCTTTACTGCTAGGGCTTTACTTATGCTCTGTAAATGCATGGTAGAGCACAGCCTATTAAATACTTAGCTGCTTCCAAGCTTAATGACTGTGGCTGGCCCTGCCTGTGCAGTGGCAAAGCTGGAGGCCTGCTTAGCAACCTGGCCTGCCCCGAGCGCATTGCCCCCAGCACCACAGCCTCCACAGCAAATACAGTGGGCATTTCCAGCTTTGCCCAATGGTTGTATCTCAGATCTGGTGCAGCTACTACCTGCCAGTCTGTGCTAACAACCGTATCACAACAGTACCACCAAAGCTGACAAATACAGGAGACCAAACCCAGGGCCGTTAGACGGGTTGAACTCATTCCTGCAGGTACTAATGACTGTAAAAAAAAATTATATATACACACTAATAGATGTAGACCATCATGCTTTGACACTTGATTTTTCTCTGAGCAATGTCCAGTTTCAAGGATGATTCACAAACTGCTGCTCTTCTGAGACAGAAAAGCACACAGTTTGCCAGGATGTGGCAACTCTTATCCTCTATATGTGGAAATTATCTGCAGCAAGGGAAGGAAATACAGAAAGCATTTCTCTACTTTCTAGTATTATAGAAGATAATTTGACATGATGTTCACAGAATGTCAGGGATTGGAAGGGACCTTAAGAGATCATGTAGTCCATCTAGTGTGGGGCAGTTGATTTTTTTTTCTTGATTGATTTTGTTTTTTATGAGCTGGAAAAGGTCATTGTGGCTTCACTCAGTCATTTTTACCTTTCTCAGGTGACCTCAGGTAACTTAGGGCATGAGTTTGGCTCAGATGGGCCTGTGGAAAAATAGTCACTCAGAAACAAGAATATTAGGGAGAATGAGCAGAACATGAAACCCAGCACATTTTCAGACATTTTAAGCATGAAGGAAACACAATTATTATTTAGTGTCACTTCCCAAATAAACAAGCCATAGGTTCTTCTCTGTGTTATTTCTGCATTAAACAAATTACTTTTATTGAAGTATGGTCTATTCCTGCCATAGACAGACTGAAAATGAGGACACTGTCTCAGAGAAAACACCTGAATCATCTTTTAATTAATTCGATTTTAGCACTTTCAAGAAAAATACAAGATAGGAAATGGCAGATACCCTGGTGCCTTCTGCACTGCCACCAGCCTGTGACTGAGGTCTCTGTGGGGTGAGGGCATCTACTAGATAACAGACATGAAATTTCAGATACAGGGGATGTATTTTCCTGGAGACAAACCTCCAGAAGTCCCCCTCCATAGCATGGTAATGTTTATATAACAGTTCAGGTCTTCAGAGAAGTGCACAGAAGCTGTGAACTGTTCTGCACAGCTCTTCAGTGGAGTTTATTTTATTTTGAACTGTTTTATCTGCAGCAAGCATGCAGGGAGATTAAACATCTACTCTGGAGCCACCAAATGCATCTGCGGCAGGGCCAAGATGAGAATATTGATTTTTGGCCTCTGCAGTCCCAGGCTCAGTTCACTACATTATGTTGTTTTTATAGATAACGTTAGGACAAATAGATCTTGACATATCAAAAGCCCAGTAGCCTCTCAGTAAATTGAGCAGGGCTTTAGCTGTTCGGTTCCTGTGATTTGGTCGTGCCTCACGCTTGGTCCTGCTAATCTCAGAAGCTACTGTATATTTACAGTGAAATCCACTTGTATCATCTAGCATACTAGATTCTTTTTTTTTTCTCTTGTACTAGAAATCAGCCTGATTAAGATACATTTTCTTCCTGTCAGACTGAGATCTGCAAAAATGTTACTTCAAAGAAGTTCTGCTTTGATCTTCTTTAAAAAACCAAACACACATATAAAAAAACCCACAGTGGTGGAGATTTTCAGTGCTAACCAATGATAGCTTGTTGCACTTTCTAGAAAGTTTCTTTTTTCAACATGAAATCAGGAAAATGGGGAAAATCCAACAAACACGAAGTTGAAATCCAAGTGCTTCTAGAGAAATTACTGCTTAACACCTAAGGATACTTGCTTTCTGACATCTGAATGCCAAAGAAAAGGCAAGTACATACTTGAAAGCTGAAATAAAGTGTACACAGAAAAGAGTTCAGGTATTTTAGTACTAGAAAAATCATCTTCCCATATCTACAGTGGTGTAAGAATATTACCATTACTGCAACCCATGAAAATTACTAACTACCTGAGAATTCCAAAGTACTTTGCCAAGATGCAAACCAAAACCTTTTTTCCACACTTCTGAACTCCAGGTATCTCCTCTGCAGCCAACGAAGGACCTCGGTTACCCTCCCAGAGCCTCCTTGAAGTTTGGCAGCCCCACAAAAGCTGTGCCGGTGTTTCAAACACATCAAGTTATCTAACAGCCTTCTCCACCCTTCTTTGTTAACTCGGTGCGGTAGCACGATGTCATTTGTCAGGGCGCCAAGACTAGAGACATGCTGAATATGTGAATACCAAGGAAGTGGTTTCCTTAGCAATAACAGGCATGTGAAAGTCAAAACTTCCTTACCTCCTCATGTGACCTTTTTCCAAAGCAATTCAGCCCCGGGGACAATAGGAGTGAATTCCAAGCACCCGCAGCATTCCTGCACTGCCAGACAAAGATCTGCCAAACGGCCAATTTATCTTACCTTTTTATTAAGGTAAAATTATATTTCTCTTTATATGTTCTCCACAAGGGATTTGGTGTGTTTATGTGTACAGCATAGTGCTTCCTGAAAGCAATGTGACCTAACACCACAGAAACAAATATACAGAAGATAAACAGTTTTCCTACTGAGTAGTTTTCTTGCTATTGTGGACCAAAACTTTTTTTATGCATAAAATCCAAAGAGCAAATAAGGGCATGGAAACTCTCACCAGCTTGTTATAGAAGCTGGGCCTCCCTTGTGACATTTTGCCCATTTTATAAAAGGTAAAAAATCACTACT
The DNA here is from genome assembly GCA_013400935.1 of Turnix velox. Lineage (NCBI taxonomy): Eukaryota > Metazoa > Chordata > Aves > Charadriiformes > Turnicidae > Turnix > Turnix velox. The sequence goes on along the minus strand of VZTY01010473.1, from coordinate 42,265 downwards.
TCTTATAAGAACTACTGAGGATGAAAAAAAAAAAAAAGAGAGGGGGGAAATTATTTACAAAGGTCAATAAGAGACAGGTGACATTCATCTCACTCATCTCGCACATGAGTGTGGTGTCAGTCCTCTGGTGCTGTTCTTACCCTGAATATTTGGTGCAGCCTTTCCTCATCCCTAAGGAGGCAGTGGCAGTAGCCAGAAGTACTTACACAAAGCCCGAAGCCACCTGTCCAGGAACCCTGAAGTATTTTCTAATAGCAGCTACTACACTTAAACCTGAGCTTCCTATCAACTCTGGGGAGTTTCTCCAGCAGGCAGAGAAAATTCTTGTTGGAGATGGAAGTGGCGGTTTCAGCATCCTTTCTGTATTGCAGCATGTGAGAGACAAGCTTGGATTTCAGAAAGTCAAGGAAAGCTCTGGAGTCACAGTTCTCCTGAGCTTTGGTGTTTCTGGGGCGACTATACAAAGCTCCTTGCTGGCCACCCTCCTGCCCACCGATAGGGTCTGCATTCAAGTCCCTGCTAATTAACAGAGAAGGGATTCTCCAGTTCTCAGGGAGTACGGAATATCATCTTGCTTTTTGTTGAAAATGCTGTGGTTTACTTGGGTTCCCCTCCTGCCCCCCCAGTTTCAGCATTTTAAACTCTAGAGGACCAGAACTGTGCAACGTGGATAGCTGATTTTGGAGCTAGTCCCACCAGACAAGAGAAGAAAATTGACAGGAGACAGTTCCTCTGCAGCTTTCTGTGAATCTGAGGAAGGGATGTGGCATGGATTTAGAGTCTTGCTGTCTGTAAGAAAATAGGCGAGCCATCTGCTCCTACAGGCACTGGAGCATCAGTGCTTTGTGCCAGTCACACCAAGGCAGAACTTAGTGTGTATTCAAGCATTTATCTCCAACAGAGTGTGCAAGTACCTGCAGGGAGTCGTACGAAACCCTGGTCCACTCTTGGCAAAATGTCACACTATGCACATTCACATTTAATGACAGGAACTGCAACAATTGCAGTGAGACTTTCCAGATGTGAGATGTCTGCCCTGCACAGGGAATGAGGAGTGGGAGAACCAGGATGATGCTTTCTGTGGGGAAGTGAGTGAGACACATATGGGTCATGGTTGCAGTAGCACCTCCACAGTGGGGAGCAGCATGCTCAGGAGGCTTAGCAATCTATGCTATAATCCCAAAGTACCACATTACACATGCTCTGTGAAGTTGGTACAGACTTGGAACAGCACAGTGCAAGTGAAACCAAAGACAAGTGGGTGCTTCCTGTCAGTGCCTTGGTGTAAGAAAGGACTCGTGAAAGATGCCCCTGTCTTCTTTTATTGGTGTGCCAGAAGAAGATCAGAAAAAGTTATAGAAGCAGCACAGAAAATGCTGTCCATCGGAAGAAACATGGCAATGGGATGCCCACAAGTTCCCCTCCAACAATGACCATACAGGATGAGTTGAAGTTGAGCTAGACAGTATCCTCCCACTGCAGTAGTATTCAGCAAGCTACTGCAGTACCAAACAGTGCTGACTTTATTACATGCCAGTGCCTGAATGAGTAATTCAGGATTTATTTGGTCATCTCCACATGGGTCCTTTGTGTGCAGCACTTTCTAATTGCCCTGTCACAGGTAGGACCTGCAGAAGGCCAGGGGGCAAGGGCTGCCATGGCTCCGTGAGACTGGAAAGGCACTGGGAGATGCTGGGGTGGAGGTGGGCAAGTTGAGGTTGTGTTGCGAGTGAGTTTCCTGGATGTTGTGGGAGAACATGAGGCTCAGTGAGAGTGCTCCCTTCCCAGCAGGACCCACACTGGAGGATGTCTCTGTGGCCAAGGCAGAGGAGTCAGGGAGATACAGATCTGTGAGTAGAAAAAGCAGCTTGCAGTGGATGGAGTGACACGCCTCACTTATAAGAGAGAAGCAGCAATATATTTATTGATAGAAAACAATTATTTATCAAAGTTTGATAGCAAATGCAACACTGTTTTAACAAGATTCGATGGCAAGGCACTTGGCTATTCACTGCATAGTGGACAGGATGAACAGAGCTGTCAGACACACCCCCCAGTTGAGCTGAGCTACAGAAAGAACCAATTTGCCTTCTAAACTCCTCGGACAGAAGTCTGGGTGCAACTGGATTCAACCCTAGTCCCAGACTTGGTCAAAGGATTATGTCTAAAGGATTACATGTGCACAATCAACCTTTTATATCACTAAACTATGAATTTAAAAGCTTAGCATGCCATAAACCACTTATCAAGGATCTGTTGCAGTAAAAAATCTCTTAACCTCCATGAATAACCTTGAGAGGTGTACCTGCTCAAGAGGAGATCCTGGCAAGCATCCCGTTGCCATTCAGGAGAGATCTGAAGACTCTTGGGCTGTTTACTATTTATGGAGGTAAGACAATTGACTTACAGTCATATTTGCATATTGACCATATCAGTATTGTGGTTAGGTGGTTACATTGCTCAGATTAACCTATTGTGTTATCTGTCTCCTCAAAACCAAAGGCATGACAACTAGATACACCTACAGTGACCAGATGGGTGGCTATCACTTCAGCAGGGTTACTGGAAATAAAATTCAAGAATATGTGTTTGTTTGAGGGGAGGGAGTGAACACATTGTCCCTCAGCTTTAGCCAACACTTAAGCTTCCTCAGACACTACCATCCCACCATCATTCCTGTGTTTTGACATCAGCACACAAAGCATCGAAGGCACATCAAAGGCCAGGGGTCTGCCATGGAGGCTAACCATGAGGACCAGTGCCAGGTGGGGAGGCAGCGCTGAGCACCGATGATCCAAGACACCAGGAGGGATTTTGCACAGACTGGTGTAAAAAAACCAACAGCAGCAAAAGACACAACAGCAAAAAAAAAAAAAATGTGAAAGACGAGAGCATTTTTCCTGGAGGAGAAGAGATGGCAAGGGAGACTGGCAACAAGCTGCCTGCGCCTGGCTCCAGCACTAACTGCTGAGGCTCAGGGAATCTTATTCCTATCAAGGACTAATTTGAACATACAGGCTCAGCATATTATAATTACCCAACACAGAGCAGACTGCAAGATATGTGTCACAAGCTGTGGGACTAGGTACTATTTCCAGTAATCCTGCAGAAGTGTCATAGGATGATACTCTGAGCTACATGTTGCAAATAAATAGGTTTTTTTCATTCCATTCTCCATTGTTTGTGTTAAGATAGGCTTTATTTCTCTTTATGCGTCATTCAGCTGGATAAATCTATTTGAAGAATACTCAACAAATGCTTAAGCAAAGATTCTTTCCAAGTATGTGCTCCTTTTAGAGAAAATCTAGCCAAGTTAACTTCTGATCTGTTCCTTCATAGGAAAGAGATTATAGACAGGATATACCAGATCCTCCACGTACTCCAGCTATTTTTCTCCTTAATTCTTACATAGCTCAGTTTTAACACTCCCACAGGTCATAGTAAACCAAGATATAAAGAATATTCAGCATATTTTGGAAAATAGCAAGCTACATCCTTTACAGTGAATTTGGGCTGAGGCATACTATACAAGCTTTTGTCATGTCCTTTAATCTCACTTAAGAGGGACATAGTTCAGCCATGCTGGTTTCTTCAGAGCATGTGCTGATAGGATTTAATTAATAAATCAGAGTCCAGATTTTGTGACTGTTAAAAAACATTCAGTAGCAAAGTCATTCTGACTGAGCTAATTTTCAACATATTACCCTTCTGCTGAAAGATGCCCTGATGAATCCAGTATTTGTTTCAAAGGCTAAGGAGAGCAGTGACCTACCATAAACAGGGCTGCCTGACAGTCAGAGCTTGTCATCAGCAAGTTACTGCTACAGCAGCTTGTTCCCAACCTGGCTATAAATCATTCAGCTGACTGAAAAAAAATGCAGACTCCATTAAAATCTATGTATTACAATGTTTCTAGATTTCACTTTTTGAGTAGTTTATTTGAACAAAGCCCTGTCTCCTAGGAGATGGGAGTGTGAGGCTGTATGCCTTAGTAGAGAAATAATCCAGCTATCCCAGTACAACAGTGCTGTGCATTTTGGGCACTTGTGAAACCTGCTATGAAACAACTTTGAAAGTAATGAAAACCAAACAGATTGTTCTGGATCTAGAAGTGCTGCCTGCAATGAAATCCCCAACAAAAGAAAAGCTTCACTGACCAAAAATGAGGGAAGGATGCAGAGATAAGTGTGGGATATGAAGTCATAAAATGTTTTGGGTTGGAAGGGACCTCAAAGTTCATCTAGTTCCAATCCCCCTGACATGTGCAGGGACACCACCCATTAGTCCACGTTGTTCAAAGCCCCATTCAGCCTAGCCTAGGATGCAAACACGAGGGTGGGAGAAGGGCCTGAGCAGACACACAGCTCAGGTGAAAGAAGTCTTTCACTATCCTCCTGGCACAGAAACAACCTTGTTTCCCCACATTAAATCATTGCGACTTTTCATTTCTGAGAGCCCTCAGATGTCTATCACATTGACTGAATTAAAACTAATCTCCACAGGAAAACAACAATATGCTCCAGAAAAGTTCTAATTATTAACTTGAAAGCATGTATTTGCTCATAAAGTGATTTTCTGCTGTGGACACCTGAAGGACACAGAAATTCAGCATCTCTGTTATTGCAGCTGCTGAGACCTGAAAAACAGGTTTATTACTAGTTCTATAGGTGCAGCAGGAGGATATGGATCTTGCATCTTTGGTTTCACTTGTTCTTGGTGCTCGTCACGTGATCAGGGAGAGTTATTCCTGTTTCTGGTTAACTCTTTGGTCTGATCTGTTTCACAGGCAGGTTTTGGGAAGAGTGCCTGCACCACCGGGCATTGGCAGATCTCAAAGAACTTTACAAAAAAAAAGGAAATGGAAGAAATGAGGCAGTTTGAGGCAGGTGGTTGGGACAGGTCAGTAGAGAAGTGTTATAGATCAATGGATGATGCTTTAGAGGAGCAAGTGGAAGAGTGATCATGTGAAAAACAGTGTAGCAGGTTCTGTGGCTCCCTAAATCTTCCATGGCTGTCTCTACAACGGAAAACCACAAAGCAGATCTGTGTCTGTGTAGGTCCACCTACAGAGTAAGCTACTGCTACAAGCAAACACACACTGTGGTTTCTGTGGGTATCTAGAGCTTTCAGCCCTGATGTGCACAAGTCATACAAGTAACACAATGATGCTTTTGGGTTTTTCTCCTCCAATTTTTAAGGAAAATTACTTGTAAAAGCTACATTAAAGGAAAGCCATAAAAATTCATATATTATGAAGTGTAAGAATCACAGTTACATTCTTTAGTTCAGTGCTTTTTTGTAGGGACAATACAATACAATCTTTAATTATATTCCACCATCTAAACTGTAATAAAAATGCCACTACATATTTTTACTGGCAATTTTACTATAGAAAATAATATGCTGAACATGAATAACATGTTCAGTGATTTATTTTTACTGTAGTAATAATGCAATAAAATATTGTGATGTTACTTGTTTGCTCCACACCCTGCACTCACTGTACAAATGTTTCAGTGAACAGCATGGAAATCCCAGAGCTTTTGGGAAAGATAAAAAACAGAAGTTTAGTAGATGAGAAAAGTAATCTCAGAAAAAAGCAAAGGATGGCAACTAATTACTTTGCTTTCTCATCTCAGGCACTCAGCTAGAGGAAAAGAAGCCTTTCAAACTTCACATGATAAGTGTGAAGTGAGCAGCTTGTACTGCAAAAATGAATTATTAACTCATGCTGTTTGATGGCACCTCCCCAGTGTACACAGGGCCTTCATCCTTTAAAGCTTGTGCATGGTGCATCTGTTAAAGTTACACACATTTACCATCAAAAGACTGTCCAAAAAAGAGTTAATCCAAGTTCTTCCTATAAAGTATTTAAGGTTCTCCCCTCTGTTGTTTCTCCATTCACCTCTACTCCAAATTTTAGTTTGATAGAAAATCATATGTTTATTATTTTTTGTCTGTTTCTGGTAGAAGGTGCAAAGAGCTACAGAAATTTATTGTTCCCTTACAATACTACAAATACAACTTGGTTTAAGTGTAAGTAAATATAAGTAAGTAAGATCTTGTATCAGTAGAAATGTTGTCTGTCTCTTCAAAGATATTTATTACAAATATTTCTAGTCATAGCCTAATTGTTTTCCTCTGAATATTAGATTTCTTTAAATTATATTTTTACTAGTAAGAAGTGATCTTATCTAACCTGCCCTGTTGTCTTCAGCAAGACAACTTATGGAGAAAAATCCTCTGATACTACAGTGGTAAAGCCAGGCCCTTCGTTCTTTAAATGACTCAAAGTCATACTGCCTTTATTGTTGGCTTTGGCACTGAAGATTTTCCTCATGCCTGGCTTCACTTGGGCATCATGGCTAAGATTTCAGCTAATGATGCTATCAGACAACAGTGGAATGCAATTCAAAACAGCTACTGGAAAAATCTCTACCTTCTTCCAAAGCTGCCAGGTTAGGACAAAAGGTGATCTGGAGCACCTACTGTGCTACAAACACAAGGACAAGGACTGAAGCCATCAGGCCTATGTCTGTGCACAGATTTCTCACCACTCTTTTAGTTGTTTCAAGGGTATGTTGCAAATGGTTTGATAACATAGCATGAAAAACAGATAGAGCTTTTACATCCATGTTTCTATTATCTTCTGACAACTAGCTATGGTCTTTTGGGTAGGTTTCTTTTCTCTTTTTGCATTTTTCAATAACAGCATTGCTCCATAATTAACTGTTGCCCTCTCCAATGAAGTGTATGAGAGATGGTAAGCATACACTGTCCTGGTCAATACATCATATCTAGCCATCCTGTTAGGAAACTCAGGACTTTGTAGATAACACATACTTCTTTTTCTGTGCTGTACAGTTAAACCATGTGATTAGGTATTAGTAATTACAGAGAGAGAAGGGTAACTGTTAATACTGAGGATATGATGGGCATCTCTCTGAAGCACAAAATTTAACCTTATCAGTCAAGAGTATTATTTTGTTATAGTTGAGATCTGAAGAGTAAAAGTCACTTTTGATTAAACTGCAAAACAGTATTTTCTAAGCTGCTTGAATTTTACTTTCAAGTGCAGAGCAGCAAAAATGCAAGACAATATTCTTCTTACTCTGATCAACTCTCATAACACTATACACTGCTCCCTAACTGTAACCCACCACATGCATGGTAAAGTACCAAACTGGACATCTGCTGCTCTCCTCTTTACCAGCAAGACCAGTTTAAAAAGCTGTTTGCTGGGCTTTCAAAGAAACCCAGAACTGTGTTCCAGTGCTGAAAACAAGAGTGAAGGACAAAGATCTACCTTCTCTTGCCCAAGCGTTAAATATTCACATTGCATCTCCTGAAGATGAGATAACATCATTCAAATAAAAATTAAAAAAATTATAACAGGGTATTTTTCTGAGTTACACTTTCAGTCAGAAATGAAGTGGCAGAACTGCCCCATCTCTGTATTATTTATTAAATAGTTTTGTTATGATTGTATCTATCAGCCAATCCACACTGGATCTTCTTGTGCTAGACATTAAAAAACCAAGAGCTGTACTGAAATTTGGACTATACAGAAAATCATATTGTACTGCTGAAAATCATTTTGTACTGTGTCTGGAGAAATGCCTAGCTTGGTAATTTTTAAACTACAAACATATTTGGAGTAAGAAAAATGGCATAACATTCATTTCACCCAAAAGCTCTGACTATACAGAACATCAGCCAGAATGTGTTGGTTGGTTGTGGCTGAAAACAGCCTGAGAAGAGGCAGAGAGAAGCAGCTGCAGCTGCAAGGGAGGAGTGGAAAATGCCTCCTGACAGAAACTTGAAGACTCTTTCTTTCTTGTAGAAAATAGATTGTAAGAAAGGCAGGAGTACTTAATAAATACTGAAGAGGGTATACAAGGAAGCAGAACTTTCTTAGCACCACTGCCAGCTCTACCTTTGACTTGGTTTTGTGGTGGAAATACTCTGAGAGTCATGGGTATTGGTTCAAATGGGATTTGAACCACATTTCTTGAGTTCAGATCAGAAAGGGCAAGAATACATCACTGAATTTTGTCTCAGTGAGGTAGTGTATTTGTCCTTCATTAAAACCACAATAAAATTACTGTCCTTTTTCTTTCTCATAGCCTCCCAAATAGCAGCTCTACTGTAAATTAGATGCCATGTAGGGTAGGTACCTCTTCTTTCCAAATGTCTTGTTTTATCTCTGCCTTCCCTTCTGCTCAGCTTCCCTTATAGTACATTGAACCCCAGGCTTTGTCCATCAGCCTGTGTATACATTAAGTCCACAACCTTGTTTGTAGTACTGATGACCTCTGAAGAGAATATATCAACACTTCTTCATCTCACTAGAGCAATGAAAGTGAGTAAAACACAGTTGTTTTGTCTTTGAGCAACGGATTTGATGAGGAAGTTATCTTGATATTTAAAAAAACGCAGTCCCCCCCCCAAGGACTCTGAATGGCTTCTCTATTAATCACTACAAGGACACCATTGACTTACTGTATTCATGAGAAACATGCCCATGACAAAGTAGACACAATTTTTTTCTAATTCAAAGAGCATTTAATTTGGCAGAGTTTAATATCTTTCCCTCACAAATATTACAGTAATAAACTATGACTGAAAAAAGTTAGTAAAGGTAACCCCCCACACATCTTAAATATATGAGTGAACTTTATATGCTTATGAAGCTATTTTCAGTGTGAACAAATTATGTTCAGTTCTTCAAAGGTTGGCAATATTGGGCTAACTCAGCCTTCTGATTGATCCATCTGGGTATTAAAGCCTGCTGGGAACTCACCAGACATCAACCAAGTAGTAAGACCTATCCCTGGCCTCCTTAGCCTATGGCGAAAGAGCGATGTGGTGCTAACACAAACCTCTTCCCCTGTGAAATGCTTTTTTCACATTTGAAACAGTTTATGAGCAGGAACGTAGCTGATTGCCACAGCTCAATCAGTGGCAGCTCATAAAGGCATTGCAAATCACTTATGTATCTCCTGTGAGCAATGAACATGTGATTTTACATATCAGGAAGTTGGACACAGCATTTGCAGAGGGAATTTGTGGAGTATGGATCTGAACAAATCCTAAATTTTTCCTCTGCTTCTGAGATTTGGACAAATCCTTAGATAACTGTTCCATGTAGAATTACTAGATGTCATTGTTCCTTCAGCACCTCTTGAACATCTTGTCCAACTTGAGCTGTGCAATGTTGTGGGCAGGACCATCCTTGGGGAGATGTTTGCACGACAGTGGCACACCCAGTGCACTGGACTTGTGCCTGGGTGTAACCCTTACAGACAATAATTAATGACTGGACTTCTGGGCTAAAACCCCTAGACACCAAAACCTGACCAAGTCAGCTCAGTAGGTCAGATCTTAATTAAAAAACAAAAATGCAGCACAAAATCTAAGCCAAGCTAAGGCTTAGATTTTGAGGTACAAAGGGGGAAGATGCTGCCACTAATGTGCTATGTACTGATACCCAGCTCTCAGGAGAAAAAGCTGGGAAAGAAGGACCTTCATGTAGCTTATGAGAGAAAAACATAAGTTCTGCCAAATCTGTTTTTGTTAATTGTCATACTGATGACTGTCCTGTGGCCACAAGATGCAGTGTATGGCATACAAGCTGTAGTTAGCAAATATTATTCTAATATTTATGTCATGGGACTCCTACTACAGCAATCCTCATCAAAAGGCAAAAATCACAGATGTTCTTCCCAGGCAGGGGGAAGCCCATGTGGGTGAGCCATCAGCACAGTCTTATATCCAGCGCTGAAACTCAGCAGCAACTCCAAATGACTTGTCTGCCACTACTAGTCATTAAGTATTGAGAGTAAATGTATTAGGAAAATGTAATGGAACAGGAAAAACTGAGAGGAAAGTGGGATAAAACACAACGGGGCTTTGCCAAAAGTAAATCTTGTGAGGCAAACCCAGTGTCCTTTGTGAGAAGTTGGGCTCCTGAACAAGAAGGCAGGAGATCCAGCATGACTAGTCCTTGGTCTGTGTTTATAGAATCACAGAATGCATTGAGTTGGAAGGGATCTTCAAAGACTAGTCCAACTAGTCCAACTTCCCTACCATGAGCAGGTACATACTGCACTAGATCAGGTTGCTCAGAGCCTTATCAAGTCTGGCCTTGAATGATTCCAGGGATGGGGCCTCCACCACTTCTCTGGGCAACCTGTTTCAGCACCTTACCACCCTCACTGGTTTGGTAGGTGATTTTGCAGAAAGCTGTGACAGGGGTTGGTGAGATGGGTAAGAAGCTGGCTAACGGCAGGTGCCACAAAGAGAATGCTCCCTCACACAAGAAAGCTCCGGAAGGACCATGTATTACACTGAAATCTAACAAGTTCACCCACTATCTTGACACCAAATTACAGGCGCTCTACTGAAATTTCCTGACGGACGGTGGGGCTGGGTGGGACAGCCAGGAGGAAAGACAAGGACAGCCTAAAAAGAGATTTACCGGATCTTGAGGACTGGAATATTTACCACATGTATTTTACATAGATATATATGCATATATATATATATATAAACCACAATGGGAGTTCAAGCAACAAGCAAGGTTATGTATTTTGAGATTAAACAATAAATATACATAATTTTGGAGTTTATAACCATGAATGATTTGATAAGGCTGCAAAAAATGTACTTGTGTGTCACCAAAGGCATGTTACAATCAGGAGGAAGGCAATGAGACCCCACGAGAGTAGCTTGCATATGGAAGGGGCTTTGTGCTCTTTACACCCCAAAGCTGATGGAAGGACTAATCAGAAGCAGCTTTCGCCCCTGCCGAAGACGAGCCACAGACAATGCTTCCCACTTCGTAATGCCACCAACTTCTCCTCTCTCTGGACTTCAGCCGGGATGTCCCTCTACTTTTCTGTGGGCACTTTTTTCCTTCTGTCCCTCTCCCCCAAACAGCTGTTACCCGGGAATACAGCGGGGCAGCGCCGGGGTGCTGAGGCCGCGGCCGGCCCGACTGTCCACCGCTGAGGCGACAACGGGCCAAAGAACGGCGCGAGCCTGCGGAGGACAGCCCCCTCGCTCCTTCCCACTCCGCCGCTCTGCGAGCCGACGTCGCCTCGCTATGAACCGGAGCCCATACCCGGGTCGGCGACAGCACCAACCGCACTGACAGAGCTGTCAGCTACCTCCTACAGCTACCGCCCCGGCTCGGCTCTGCGCAGCACGGCGGGGTGAGAGGGGAGAGGAGGCGGGCTTACTGCACTCCGCTCCCCGCCCCATTGGCTCACCCTGGGGGACTCTCCGAGCTCCCAGGCGCCTCATTGGTCGGGACTGCCCCTTTCCCCCTGAGCTAATTGGCGGAGCAGGACGGGATCCCCTCCGGCGACAGCATCAAGAGGGGGCGCCGGGCGGCC